>PVJN01027805.1:0-27750 GCA_004026805.1 Lasiurus borealis
TCACTGAACATCAGTGCTAGTTTAAATTGTAGTTCAGGTTGAAATGAGAAGCTAATTAGGTAGGCAGCTTCTTGAGAAACTCTCCAAACATGTAATAAGTGTTAGTGCTAAAGCAAATAATCACTCCAGGAAATCACAGGCTTTGCTTCTGCAATTCCAGGAAAACTACGGAGGACTGAAATATGAGGAAGGCCAGTGATCCAGGAGCTGTGTTATGACAGAAACTACCTTAGACAAGTTCTTCAACCTGTCTGAGGCTCTCGCCTCTCTAGCAATGGGAATGACCACATGGTTTCTCAGCTTTATTGATGGTATTCCTATTGAAGTGTATGCAGAGGTAAACATTTACTCATTAGTAAGAATGTTAATTGTTCGATTTATTCCTTAGATTTCCTTTGCAATATCAGAAAATAACCGAGTAGATGGACTTTAAATAGTTCTGTTCTTCCTTAGAAATCCAAACTTGTTTTATGTTAAATCCTTGTCATTTATGCACATGGTTCATGTGAATTTGCTCACCTGTCTACACAGATAGAAACAGAAAGGTAGTGGCTGCTAGAAGGGCATTGGCTTCAGCGGTGAAGAGCAGAGACGGAGCCTAGAGGCCCCTTGATTATCAGGCAGGTAATATATATTGTGGTTCATTTCATAGCAACCTGCAATGTAGGTGTTTTCCACATTTGAGGGCTGAGGAAACTGAGTGTAGCAAGCACTTCTTGTGCCCTGGGCCTCACCATTACAGGCAGGCTGGACTGCTGGTTCCTGCAACATCTGCATCTCTTTGCTTGAAGACCTTTCGTAAAGGCTGCAGATCTTTGTGATGGCAATCCAGAAATGCCTAAGATGTAGTGCCATCAGGAGCAGCCCTCACTCAAAGACTGTTGGAACTTGGTGCATAAATATCTCAGCTCGCCTCTCCTCAGATGGGCAACTTAGGGCACAGGGTTTTAGAGAACCACTATGGTACTAAGCTATAGTTACTACCTGCGACTAACTTCCTTTGTCACTTCCCCACTCACCTACCAGTGTTTCTTGGGACTTTCTTCCAAATAAACTACTTGCTTAGGGTCTGCTTCTGAGGAAACCTAGACAAAAACACAAGGCTCAGAGGCTAACTTACTAGGACAAGGTCAAAGGGTAACGTAACTGGTTGGAAGCAGAGCTGAGATTCAGAGCCAAGTCTGTCGGCTTGAATTTTTTTGGTGGGTGATGGCTTAATTTCTTCTGTATAAAATAAGACATCTTCTGTACTTCCAGCAGCATCACAGATATCACATCTGATAACACATGTACGTATAATTGCTTTCACATAGCTTACATATAATTTGATTGCATGACTCGTAGGAGCTGTGTGTAGAGTTTAGGACCCTGAATTCTGTCACCACATGGCTGTGGTTTGCAGCCTACTCTGCACCTAACAAGCTCTTTCATGTTGCGTTCGTTATATAATCTCTATGTCTGTTTCCCTCAGGTGTAAAATGGAAATAAAAATTGTAGGATTACTGAAAGTACAGGTCTGTTTGTTTTAGCATCCATTTATTATAATCATACTTTGCACGTAATTAACAAAAATAATAAATTTTTAATTATTTCTTACTCAACTGCATTTGATTTTTAGAAGTTATAGAAAAATGGGGATGATATACATACATATGAAATATTTCCACACAAAAACACAAGCCACTGAAACAACAAAAAAGGAAAAAATAGTATACAACTTTTTGTGATTAGTATTCACCTTGAGCTCCAACTCCTGTGTGCCTTCCTTGGGAAAGTGACTCAGAGCATTTCAAATTGTTGCTCTGTGAGTTTTAGCTTTGCCATTTGTAAAATAGGAGCAACATATCTTAATGATCCTTCTGACAGTGTGATTCAACATATAATCCTGTCAGGTACTGGATAAACCAAAAAAGAAAATCTTATCTACTGCCTCAAGTCAGGAAAATAGCCTCCACATTTAAAACAAAATTTAAATACCAGGCCTCCACCAATATGTTTAGTACTTATTAATCAGGAAAGCCAACTAAATAATTTGATAAATTGAAATAGTTATTGAATTTATTTATAGTGCAATCAATTCTTTCTGGACTTTTTAAAATAATCTTAAATAACTCCTATTAGTCAGAAAAGCAGAAATAGTCAGCCATCATTTTCTGAAGTGGCTCTCTACCCACTTGCCCAGAAGGTATACTTCAGGAAGCTGTGGGAAATTAAATTGGAAAAGAAAGTTTAGGGTAAGTAAGGGTAAGAATTTTATTTTGTAGGCAATAGGGAATTTTTGAAAGTTTCTCAGCAGGAAGGCAACTTGTTCTGAACTGGAGAAAATTAATTTTGCATTGGTATCTAGAATTCATTGGATGGGGAAGAAGCAGGAGTTAGACATTTATTTATTTATTTATTTTTATTAATGTGTTATATGTATACATATTTTCCCATTGCCCCCCTCCCCTAGGCATACCCTAACCCCACAGTGTCTTGTGTTCATTGGTTATGCTTATATGCATGCATACAAGTCCTTTGGTTGATCTCTTATCTATCCCATCTCTCCTTAACCTTCCTGCTGTTTTTTTGACAGTCTTTTTGATGCTTTATTGCCTCTGTATCTATCTTTTGTAGACATTTATTTTAATAGTCCAGATGAGAGGCAATGAGTGTCTGAACAAGGCTGGTGACAGTGGGAAAGAAGAGGAGAGGATGTGCTAAGAAACATCACTTAGGCTGACTGAATAGGCTGATTGGCTAATTAGGTATGAGAAATATGGGAGAGGCAGAGGTCAGGGGAATACAAATGATGTTTAAACTGAAAAAGAAAAAGAAGTAGTCAAGAGATATTGAAAGCTCTATAAAACTAAAAGCTTTAGGAAAAAGTATATTGGTAACTTAAATTTGTATTAACAGGTCCAGAAAAGTTTTATCCCAGGGTTAATATAAGAACAACATGAGTTTTTTTCAGGAAAAACTGTGTCAGATATATGGTAAAAAATATATTATGTATAATTCTTACAATGTATGTCAAAGGTATATATAATTACCTTAATTTTACAAATGAAGAAACAACATATCTACAGGTGAAGAAATTTTCCCAAGTATTAACTAGCTTATTTGTAATTGAACAAGAACTAAAATAAAGATGTGTCTGATTTAAAGGTCTATTCTCTCTCTCTCTCTTTCATTTTTGATGAATTTATTGGGGTGACATCAGTTAATAAAATCATATAGGTTTTCATGTGTACAATTCTATAATACATCATCTGTATATTTTATTATTTTATGTGTTTATCACCCCAAGTCATATGCCATTTGGACTCTAATGTTTGTAAAAACTTACAAATTTGTTATCTGTAAGTTTTGAGAAATTTTGTAACGATTGAGATAACTATGCTAAATTATTAGCATATTACTAATATTATGACAACTCTCCTAAATTATTCATATATTAAAAAGATGAGGTATTTTAAAAACAGAAAGGTACAGTAAATAATATAGCATATGTACACAGACTTATTTTAATATTTTGGTATATTTTTTCCAATTTTTTTCTTTAAGATTTAGATCTCAAGCCTCACACCCCACAATTTTAAGTTCTACTTGTCCTTGTAGATGCTAATTATTCTTATTTTACTGATGAAGAAACTGAAGCAGTAATGGTGGAGTAGCTTGCTCAGAGGTCTATAGACAGTGTCAAAACTGGAACTACTTTGGCTCTGAAGAGCATCCTTTTTATACTGCACCAAACTATTTTAGAAATATATAAAAAGTCTAGAAATGGACAAATATTTCAAATTTTAGAAAAGAAAAACATTTGGGTACCAGGAAAGATAGCTCATAAGCTTGATATTTACCCCTATGTATAAAATGATTAGTTTGTGACCACTTAAAAAAAAAAAGGAACCATTGAAAGTCCACATTGGCTTATTAAAATAGGTGATGCTAACCCTGGTTTTATAAAGACAGTGTTGTAGATTGGTGAGAGATGATTACTGTGCATATGAAGGCCCAGGAGATCAACTTGCCCCCAATGCCAGCACCGTTGTTCCATGGCAATGTGCTCTAGCAACAAGGGACTTTTGATTTTGCACTGGCAGCTGAAAGTCAGCTCCAAGTTGGTTAAACTATTTCTCCTGAGAACCAACCTCATAGAAAAGGTATACCTAAACCAAATTTGAACTTTCTTTCTTTCTTATTTTTTTAGATTCTAAGAATTTTTTTGGTATGTTTTGGGCAAAAAGGGGTAGCGAGATAGAGAGGAGACAAGGCTGCGAATGAAGAGAGAAGTTTCAGCAGATCAAACCCAACCTCCTTCTCTTTTGTTTTTGTTTTTGTTTAAAGTGTTACAAATAGTAGTACATATGTCTCCTTTTTCCCCCCTATTGACCTCCCCTTGGCCTTACGTACCCCTCAGTACATGCCCTCACTTGCCCCCCATCCCAGTGTCTTGTATCCATTGGTTATGCTTATATACATGCATATAAGTCCTTCGGTTGTTCTCTTACAGTCCCTCCCTCCCCGCAAACTCCTCTTCCTTCCCACTGTAGTATGACAGTGTTGTTCATTGCTTCTTTGCCTCTGTATCTGTTTCCCCCCCGCCCTTCTGATTCTTTTCTTTAAAAACATCTTGCCTCTGCAGGCTAGAAATAAACCTATAAGAACAAAAAATGTTTGAGTCCCAAGTTCAATGTCCAATAGTTCTAAGTCCCAGTTTCAATGTCAAACAGTTCCTTATGTGTACAGGTCAGCAATGGTATCTGTATGGTGGATCAATGGTGGCAATGCTGGTCTGACCCTCTCTGGTTTGATCCTAGGCATCCTGTAGAGACACACAGCTGCTGACTGCTAGCATGGTAAGGCATTGTTAGCATCTTCCATCTCTGGACTGTTTCTCTTCTTGTCTTCGTGGTTGGAGCAGACCTATCAGTTCCTCTCTGTTGCAGGAGTCCACTTGGTCTTGGAGTTGTTTTCTGAAAGTATATAAACATATTCTCGACCAAAAGTTAATAAAGGAATCTTTTCTATAAAATTGATTTAGGGTCTTTTTTATTTTTGCCCATCTGATTTTCCTTCGGCTTATTTTGACATCATGTGTGTTTTTCATGAGTGTCTTGCTGTTAGTATTACAAATGACAATTAATTGTCTAAAGTAAAAATTTTCTAGATGTAATTTACTTACCAGATATTTTTTCTTACATGATATTATCCTCCTATCCTCCCTTTTTTGATTAATGGAGACTTTTGTAACTTTTTAAATGCAATCTTGATAATTTTAAATTTTAATTTTTTGCACAAAAATATGACTGCTTTATGTTCATTGCATGTTAAGCAATTTTACCATGAGATGAACTGCCATTAGAAATTTTAGTTAATACTTTAGAAACAGCTTTTTTGGATTTTATTTCTTTCATGTCCCATTGCCTGAAACAAATGTGTGATTAATCTATCTTTAGTTTGGAGTTTAGTATGTTAGATTACATATTAAAAAGGTTATCTCAGCCATGAACCTTGAAGGGTAGAGGAAAAATTATTTTTCCTCTCCTACAAGGGATATTAAAATGCCAGGACAAATATACAAACAATTAAATCTTTGCCAACTTAAAATTTCTCAAATCAAAAACTCTACAAGGTTTAGGAGAAACATGAATGAAAACACAAATTGAGCAGTAATAATATGTGCTTATAAATCACAAGGTTAAGTAAGTAGGGAATAGAATCACAAAAGTTCTATAAGATAGATGACTATAAGCAGAACAAGAGAAGCAGAACATGTATAAAAATTTTAATGACATTTCAGTAAGTGAACTTCTAAATATAAGAAAATGGAAACTCTACATCAAGATGTCAGATTTGCAGCCTATGGACCACATGCCTCGTTTATTTGGCCCGTTAGTTAGCCTTTGAATTTGATTGGAGTTCGATGTGGTGAGAATTATAGCTGTCACCACTTTACTAGTCTTAGTAGTGAAAGAATGCAGAAATCTTCAACTTAAGTTGTAATTTTATAGGATCCCACTAATCACATTTTGTAAAAGTAGTTTTATTTGATATTTCTATTAAGTAGGATGTTAGAAACTTTATCTATGGGTGTGTTTCTCTCGAGATTTATAAAAACGTTAATAACTTGGTTTAAATTCAAAATTGTACCGATAATTTCTTACTTTCTTGGGAATCATTTTGCCTAAACTTCTTTAAGAGTCTGTAATGGAATATGGGACCTCTGTAAACACTTACAAATAAGGAACCGATCTTTATTAGTTCTTTGCTGTGTCATTTAATGAGATTTATAGAACTCTCATATACTACAAAATGTACTTAGGCAGGCAATTTTAAAGAAGGATAGTTTGGATTTTGAGTCTTGCTCTTATATTTAAAACCATGCAATAAAATGCAGGAAGGAACTAAAATATGTGTTTATTAAGATGATTAAAAAATTTAAGGGTTTATTTCACTTTAATTTTATTTCCACCATTATAGTATGGCATAATCGATGAACTTAGCAAATAGTATAATGGTGCTGGCATGTTGGAGTAATTCCCCAAGTATTTTATACCACCTCAAACCAAAATTCAACAGGACATTAGCTCTTTGCTGAATCAACTAAAGTGGAACTATTTTATGTTGTCTCCATAATGATTTTTAGAATATTTATTCAACAGGGAGCCAGGAGCATAAGCTCCGTGTCTCTATTTACACATCTGAAAGTCACCATTTTAATTCCACTTTACCATTAGCACCTTAGTATCAACTACCACAATTTCTATTTTAGATTAGCCCAGTCAGTTCCTATCTATACTTTCTCCATATGTGCCTTCCTAGTAGCAGTTATGTACACAGGACCTGGAATGCCACTTTCATGCTTAAAACTATCCCTGGCTTCTTCCTATTGCATTTAGAATTAAATTTGAATTCCTTATCCAGACTTCTTTTTTCTCAATGCTGCAGTTGCATTGACCTTATTTTGGTCTGGTAGGCATACTAAGTTTATTTCTGCCTTAGAAATTTTACACTGGAATATTCTTCAGATAATTGGTTCTTTGTCATTCCTGTCTCAGTTTAGAATACAGATTTCCCAGAAACACCTTCCCTGACTAACCATTTTCTATCAAATCTCTTCTTAACCCTAATATTTTCTGAAAAATATTTTAAATATGTTTTAAATATGTATACACACAGAGGTGGCCAAAGTAGGTTTACATATAGTGGTGAGTACATAAAACACAGAGTTTATTCTTGTATTATTATTTCATTGTACTATTTTCCATAGTACAATTGCAAACCTACTTTTGCCCACCCCTGAATATATTTATATATTTATATATAGGTTATCTGTATCTATATTTGTATGATTTCTCAATATAAAAGTATATATAGTTTTCTTTTGGCCTGACTCCTATCCCATCTGCTCAAAATATTAACTCCATGGGATCTGGATTTGTGTCTAGCTTTTTCACCCCTGTGTCTACAGTACCTAGAGAAGGGTCAGGCACATAGAAGATTTTTCATAAATATTGGATCAATGAATAGCTAAAAGCATCAGATGGGTTTGGGGTAAATTCCCAGCTTTTCTTCTTATTCGCTGTGTGATATTGGGCAAATTGCTCAGCCTCACTAAAACTGCTTGATATTATTACATGAAAATAATTATATCTACCTTTCGGGTCATTACTTCCTCTTTTATTAAAAAAATAAAAAATTCCTCAGTAAGTCATATTGTGGTTTTGATTATTATTGCCCAGGCAATAATATATTCATCCTTGTTTCAGTAGCCATGGCCTGCTGGGGGTTGGGGGTGGGTGGGTGGATGGAGAAGAGGTTCTGGGTTAGCCTAATTCAATAAAGATACAAATGATAAGTACAATACTGGCATTTCCCTCTCCCTTTCTCCCTCTGCCTAAACAGGAAAGTTCGTAAGGTCGTTTGAACCAGACTTAAGGCCTTGTGCTGGGAAGATAAACAGACCCTCTGTGGGAGACAGGATTGATTCCCAGGTGTCTCTCATCAGTGACTTCTTAGCACTGACTAGGAAGGCAAAGCAAAGAAGCTCACAGGGAGACCTAGCTTCAGGGAGATAAGCAATGTTGTTGAGAAGCGGGATGGACCCTGGCAGCTGGCTGTGTCCCTGAGAATTCTCCTGGAACCTGGGGACCTGGAACCTGGGGACCTGGAACCTGGGGACCTGGAACCTGGGGACCACCCCAGGGAGCCTGGATGCTGAAGCTGCACAGTAGGCGCATGCGCAGTCCCCTGCTGCACCTGCCTGCATCACCAGCCCCTCTTGGCCTGTTCGATGAGGCCGGCCCTCGCCCACCGGGCCACCTTCCCGGGGCCGGCGAGGCCCTGCAGGGCCACGGACGAGGAGGCTTGAATAGTAGTCACCACCTTACACCGCATAGCCCTGCTGTCTGTCCTTCAGGAACCCGGGGCCGCGTGGCCAGCACGGTTCCCAGGTGCCTCCTATCACATGCCTCCCGGGTCAGGCCCAGCACGTCTTCTGAGATCTCACGAGATCCAGATACGCGATTCCAGGACATCCGGAGGCTTTGGAGGGAGGAAATAACGGAGTGAGGGACGGATGCAGACAGCGGTATTCCCCCAAAGTGCCCACCAGTGACCCGGCCCTTCCCTACACCTCGGGCTCGACCACCCAGGAAGCCTGGAGACGGGCACCGGCAGTTTGCTCGCGCTCGCTCGCTGGACGGCAGGTACCAGGGCCCTTAAAGGCCATCTTTCTGGGCCTGCAGCATCCTGACCGCACACTTGGCGCAGAACTGGGAGGCCCTTTGAGCCAGAGCATCCCCGGCCCTGCCCCGGGAGGACAGACACAGGCCCTGCGAGAGAAGGCGCTCCCTGGCATCTCATCTCCCTGGCATGTCCTGGCGCCGCCCCGGAGGGCGAGGCTGAGAGTCCGGTGAGAGCTGGCTTCAGGGGAACGAGCAGCTCTTCTTAGACGTGAGGTTGACCCTGGCATCCCAGTGTCTGCTCCAGAAGAAGTCCCCGCCTGTGGCCGGGTTTATCCCTACACGGCCCAGACCCTGATGGATCCCTGGGAACCTGATGTCGAGTCAGCAAGGTGCGTGCATGTATTGTTGACTCCTGAGCTCTCGGGGGAAGTGGGAACAGGTGTTCAGCTGCGACTCCTCTAGAGCAGCGGTTCTCAACCTGTGGGTCGCGACCCCTTTGGGGGTCGAACCCCCCTTTCACAGGGGTCGCCTAAGACCATCAGAAAACACCTATTTCCCATGGTCTTAGGAACCAACACACCGCTCCTCGGTGTAGCAAAGTGTAGCAATGTAGTTTACTGTTGTTATATGAAGACTTACCCACGCTACACCACGATTCAAGACAAAAATTTCATTTATTTGTAATTAGAAATAAACATTTCACAATATATAATTGCATATTGTTTTTTGTGATTAATCACTATGCTTTAATTATGTTCAATTTGTAACAACGAAAATACATCCTGCATATCAGGTATTTACATTACAGTTCATAACAGTAGCAAGATTACAGTTATGAAGTAGCAACGGAAATAATTTTATGGTAGGGGGTCACCACAACGTGAGCAACTGTATTAAAGGGTCGCGGCATTAGGAAGGTTGAGAACTACTGCTGTAGAGTTCCATTTCGTGTGGTAGTTCTAGTCTTCTCTATGTTCCTCTCTTCTTTATCTGGCTGTCATCTGCCCATTTCTTCAGAAATGTGCTTCGGGGCACCCCTTCCAGGAAGACTTCCATGACCTTCAAGACTGGGTTAGGGTTTGTAATTATATAAAACCGTAAACATTTTATATCTCCTCCATCCTACATAAGTCATCCTGCGTAACTCTTCAGACTCAGGATGTTATATTACTGTTGCTCCCTTTCCAATGTAAGCTTCCTTCAGCAGGAATTGTATCTGACTCACCATTGCTAAAACCATGGTAGTTGTGTCGTAATTGTTCAATGAATGAGTGCTCATCGTTTAAGAACTGATTGTATTGTGTGCATTGGACTGCAGTATACTAGACTTTAAAGAAAGGTAGCACTGAGGAAAAAGAAAATGTGGTTTTGTTTTTAAAGTCAGAATATTTGGAAAATTAATTCCTTCTTTTTATATGCTTTTGTATTTTAGAGCACTGAAAACTATTCTTGATTTGAAGTCAGGCCTTGAGTTCTGTTTCTGGTTCTTCATTGGCATTTGTGTCTGTGTGCTGCTGGGCAAGCCTTTGAACCTCTTTGGATGTATTTATATATTTGTGAAAAGAAGGCCTTCATCCAATTTCCACAGTTTCTTTGGGCATCTATATTATTTTATGAAAAGCAACTTGATATCAGTGACCAGGCTAGTTCCTCTTGGGGTGAGGGTGGGTTATTGCCTTGTTTTGTCAAACGTCAAAAAATTCTAGTGGAAGCAGAAAACATCAAGAACCTTCCTGATTTACGGCCAAACAGAGGCATGCTGTTCATTCCATGTAATTGCCAGAGATTCAGAAGTGGAAATTATGTTTGAGTTGCTCCTGATGCATACTAGTAGGTCCAAAGACTTTAGGAAGGAGACCTTCCAATATGGACCAAATTTCAGACCAAACTAAAATGGTGGGACCATTTACCATAGATAAATCACCATTGGATAAATAGAAGGTGAATTAGGGGTAACTGCTACTCTAACAGATTCAGTAGAAAGTTAATTTAAAGAACAGGTACATCATTGTTTTCTCTCCCTCACAATTGCCCTGGAATGATATGAGACAGCTGTCTCCCACTCAGTCATTCAGGGACTTGGGTTCCTTTCAAGTCAGTGCTCTATCCTAGGGTATGTTGTCATCTGTTTGATTAAAGCTGGATTGCTACTACTTCTTGATTTTAGCTGAAGTGTTCATGGGATGTGGTTGGGGGAGGAATGGATGCAGGAAAGCATGTATGCAATGTTTTAAGGTCTAGGCCAGGAAATGGCATGTATCATTCGGATCATTTTCCACACTTTGAAGCAAAAGAAATTGGGGAATGTAGTTGGTCTCCCACTATATTTCCAGGAAAAAGGGGAAAATGGAATTGGTGGATATCTTAAAATGTCTACCTATTGTATGACTTTTAGTGATTAGAAATGAAATAGTCAAATGTATCTGATGCAATTTGAATCATTACACTTTTTTTTGACATAGCTATAATCACATTACAAATATACAATTCCATAGTTAAATATTTTTATCGCATACCCATACAATCAAATGCTATGTAGCACTAAAATACTTTTGTAAAAGAATATGTAATAGAATAGAAATGATTTCTCAATATATAGTTAAATTAGCAATACATGAAAAGAGTTATGAAATAAAATAACTAATTTTTATAAAAAACCTTGTTTGTATAAGGATAGCAAAGTGATCAGAAAAGGAAAGTTGGAAATGTTAATGTTTGTGATTTTTGATGATAGAGTTTCTCATGCTTTTTTCTATTAATATACATATATTTTCTAAATTTTCTCCATTAACATGTTTATTTGATCAATAAGAAAAAAATCAATAAACATTTATATTAACAAGAGGGAATTTTGTAATGACCTAGGAGAAATTAAATTTGCCCATTCAATAAACTTCTGTTATTGGGTCTGATAGAATTAATGATCTCTTTGGTCCACAGTACCTAAGGTGGACTTATGGTCTCCCAAAGAAAACATGCCATTAAACATGGCATGTAGAAAGAAATGGTAATTGTGGTTCATGATCCTCTTTCTCTGATATAAGAGCTGTTCTCATAGTAAAGCAAACATGCATTACAACATTTATATAAAGTTTTATCCCAAAGCCCATAAAAGCACATAATATCTTACTCCCCAAAATCAGTGAAGTAAAATGTCTGAAATGAATGCAGCTTTTAAAAGATAAACCCTTTTTTCTTATCTAAATAGCTTAGGACCTAAGCCTTAGGTGGTTAAAAAACTCAACCCTCCATTATTTATCAGCCCTAAGTAATCTGTGACCAGATTACTTTTGGTCACAACCAAATTAATAAGGAAGCAAACTTTTTTTTTTAAAAAAATATTTTTATTGATTTTTTTTTTTAGAGAGGAAGGGAGAAGGGGAGAGAGTCAGAAACATCGATGAGAGAGAAACATTGACCAGCTGCCTTCTGCACACCTCCCACTGGGGATGTGCCTGCAACCAAGGTACGTGCCCTTGACCAGAATTGAACTCAGGACCCTTCCGTCCGCAGGCTGACACTCTATCTACTGAGCCAAATAGGTTTTGGCAGGAAGCAAACTTTTCATCAGAGGAAATGTTCTCCTGACAATGGAATATCTATAATTTTAGTGGACATTTTTTCTACATGATTATGATAAGTAGCCATCTTATTTTACTTTTTAAATTACTCAGGTTGAGTTCATTTTTTTCTTTATAAAATAGGAAAAATGTATTTTAAAAAGAAGCCTTGACTGGCTAGTGTGGCTCAATGGTTGATCATGGAACTATGAACCAGGAGGTCATGGTTTGATTCCTGGTGAGAGCACATGCCCAGGTTGTGGGCTTGATCTCAGTAGGGGATGTGCAGGAGGCAGCCAATCAGTAATGCTCTCTCATCATTGATGTTTTTATCTCTCTCTCTCCCTGAAATAAATAAAAATATGTATAAAATAATAAAAAGAGAAGCCTTGGCATTACCTCAGTATTCTTTTTTTATATTACCAACTTGTGATGTATGTCCATTACAAGTGTACAATAGTCCTTATCTTCGGTTTTGTTTCTTGTGCTTTAGTCAACTGCAGCCCCCAAATTCTAGAAATAATAAGTTTGTAAGTTTTAACTTGTACAGTGTTCTGAGTGGTGAGGAAATCTTAGACTCTCCTGCTCTGTCTTGCCCAGGTAGTGAATCGTCCCCTTGTCCAGCTTATACATGCTGTATATGCTCCCCACCTGTTAATCATTTAGTAGTCTTCTCGCTTATCAGATTGACTGTCACAGTATTGCAGTGCTTGTGTCCAAGAAACCCTCATTTTATTTAATAATGTTTCCAAAGCACAAGAGTAGTGATGCTGGCAATTTGGATATACCAAGGAGAAGTGTATGTATGAGTAGGGAAAAAACATGTATATAGGAGTCAGTACTATCTCTGAATTTAGGCATCTACTGGGGGTCTTGGAACATATCCCTCTTGGATAAGAGGGGACTATGGCATCTTAGGCTTGTGAGTTCTGTGATTCAAACATTATTAGTATTGAAAGATAACACGTATTTGTGAAGATACAGGGGTTGGTTGAAGAAGAATTATTACATCAGAAATTCTTTGCTCAAATGCTTCAGTCCAATCAGATTGCATCCCTAACATCTATGTTAGATACACACAAGGAGTGGTGAACTTTGTGGAAAAGGGAAGAAGAAAAGTAACTGGGGAGCACATGACATTGGAGGATAGTCAAGCCCAAGAGGACTCATAAAGGAAAAAATTTTGATAGCCAAAGGACAATTTGAAGGCATTCAATCTTGTGAAATAACAAACTAAGAGAAGGTATTAATAGCACATAGGTGAAAGGAAAACCAACAAATTTATGCTAAAATAGGGCTTTGTTTTGGTCGTTTCCTGATTTTTGCATATCTAGAGTGACATGGTTTTGAATGAGAAGCATAGAGCTACATCTCAGGACTGGATTCAGGACCAGCAGGAAGGGCAACTCAAGAGTGTACGTGTACTACAAAATGTGTGCCTGTGCTCATATTCAACTTAAAGGCAATTATGATTGAGGTCCTGGGTTAAAATCAGCTGATCAAGAACTTGAGTGTAAATGGAATTTAGTTTTCTCTCCTTGGCATTTGGTATTTTCTCATTTGGAATAAAACAAAGATGGCTTGTGTATAACAATGAGATAAAGTCCACATGTTTATTCTAAGATTGTTCATTGTAAAAAAATAGTACTAATCATGGTTTCCTCTCTATGTGTTCATAGTATTTTTATATCTCAAAATTTTTTCATTTGGTTAAATTAATTGACTCGCATTCTACTTTCTATTAGAATTTAGGCTGCACCCGAAAAAGAGAGTTTGTACTTTCTAAGGTATGTGAGACAGAGTGAATATTAGAAGAATATAGACTGAGAAAACTTAATTTTGTTCTGTGCATTCTCTTATTTTATACAAACTTGGTCCGTGTTGTATCTCCCTATCTCAGAGCTGTTATATATAAATTAGAATGCTAATGCTCACTCTCTGACATACCTCTTAAAAGCTGAATATTTATGAAAAGTTTTTCTATTCATCTGATACAATCTAATTCAATTTTGCCTCTGCATTCTATAGATTTATATGGACATAACCCTTGAGGGATTGGCAGATCAATGTGGAGTAAACCAATTTTTTTTCCACTCAACAAAGGCGGTTATATAACTTCTGTAGCAAGGTCTGACAGTTGGACAGAGTGTGGATGCTGAACTTTGTACCTGAGAGGGACATCATTCGAAGAGAAAGCTACAAGAACCATGCAAGGGACACAATTTACTTAAGATAATATTTTTCAGTCTGTTCACCTCCATCAAGTCTGATAAATTTTATTTGACTCATTGAAGCAGCAAATACTTCTCACCTCTCCAGCAGCATGAAACACATGAATGTTTTTCTCCATTTTTGAGCTCTGTTTCCTCTCTAGTGAAATCTTGATGACATTAAAGCACTTGAAGCATTTCTCTGGCTCCTTCTGCTGATGTGAGATTCAGTTGTGAATTTGAGGACTCAGATCTTCATGTGCCTTTAACAAATCCTATTAAACTATGTCAAGGAGGAAGGAAAACAAGCTGATGAGGCTTAAGCACTTTTGTCAATATGATATACTGTAGGGAAACTTTTAGTATCAAGAAAATAATCTGTCAGCATTTTGTTCTCTGGTAAGAAAAGAAAAAACAAAAGTTTCTAGTCCTTACTAGACCCCTCCACACATCATTTTGAATCTTAGGTACTTCTAATGCAATTACTTTGTCTTTTATGAAAATAATTAAAAAAATGGAATTTACCACTTATGTTACTTATATTAGGACTTACGTGATTTAGGTAAAAAGTCCAGCTAAAATCCTGTCATAAGTTTCTTTTAGGTGAGGCTGTAGCTTTAGTACCTGTGGGATTCTGGTAAGTGTAGTCTAGAAGTTTCATATAGTAGAAAATACTTTCTTTTTTAGGAGAGTGAGTGTGGCCCTTGCAGTTCTAGTGTAGTAGCTCTCAGATTCAGAATATTTCTTCTGAATGCTTACTATGTGCCAAGCACTGTGCTATCTACTTTACATGTAATCCTCACAAGAAACCCAAGAATGAGATTTGTGTTTATGAATGGGTATTCTCGAAAAAAAAACAGAACCAAAGGACATGTGTGTGTGCGTGCGCGCGTGTAAGTCCTAACACACACACACACACACACACACACACACACACACACATTTATATTCATATTTATTATAGGAATTAGCTCATGTAGTATGGAGGCCACAGGCTGACACTCTATCCACTGAGCCAAACCGGTTTTGGCTGTATCTATCTTTTTATTCATCAGGTTATAATGTTGTTTATTTTCCATAAATGAGTGAGATCATATGGCATTTTTCTTTCATTGCCTGGTTTATTTCACTTAATATAATGCTCTCCAGGTCCGTCCATGCTGCTGCAAATGGTAAGAATTCCTTCTTTTATATAGCAGCATAGTATTCCATTGTGTAGATGTACCAGAGTTTTTAATGCACTCATCTGCTGGTGGGCACTTAGGCTGTTTCCAAATCTTAGTTAGGGTGAATTGTGCTGCTATGAACATAGGGGTGCATATATTCTTTCTGATTGGTGTTTCTAGTTTCTTGCAATATAATCCTAGAATGGGATTATACTGGGTCAAATGGGAGCTTCATTTTTAGCTTTTTTTGGAGGAAAACTCCATACTGTTCTCCACAGTGGCTGCACCAGTCTATATTCCCACCAGCAGTGCATGAGGGTTCCTTTTTCTCTGCATCCTCACCAGCACTTGCCATTTGTTGATTTGTTGATGGTTGCCATTCTGACAGGTGTAAGGAGATGGTACTGCATTGTTGTTTTGATTTGCATCTCTTGGATAATTAGTGACTTTGAGCATGTTTTCATATATTTCTTGGCCTTTCTTCTGTCTTCTTTCCAAAAGATTCTATTTAGGTCTATTGCCCATTTTTTTTTATTGGATCATTTATCTTCATTTTATTAAGCTATATAAATTCCCTGTAGATGTTGGAGATTAAACCTTTATCAGTGATAACATTTGCAAATATGTTCTCCCATACAGTGGTCTTTCTTGTTGTTTTGTTGATGGTTTCTTTTGCTGTGCAAACACCTTTTATTTTGATGTAGTTCCATTTGTTTATTTTCTCTTTATCTTCATTGCCCTAGGAGTGCTATCAGTGAAGAAATTGTTTTGGCATATGTCTGAGATTTCTGTGCCTATAGATTACTCTAGTATTTTTATGGTTTCCCTTCTTATGTTTAAGTCCTGAACCCATTTTGAGTTTATTTTTGTGATGGTGTAAATTGGTGGTCTAGTTTCATTTTTTTTGCATTAATCTGTCCTATTTTCCAAACATAATTTATTGAAGAGACTGTCTTGACTCCATTGTATGTTCATGCCTCCTTTGTCAAATATTAATTGAGCATAGTAGTTTAGGTCCATATCTGGATTCTCTATTGTATTCCATTGGTCTATATGTCTGTTCTTGTGCCAGTGCCAGGCTGTTTTGAGAACAGTGGACATGTAGTACAGTTTGAATTCTGATACTAAGATCCCACCTACTTTGTTCTTCTTTCTCAGGATTGCTGTGGCTATTTTTTTTTTAATTCCAGATGCATTTTTGGACAGTTCTTTCTAGGTCTGTGAAATATGCCATTGATGTTTTAATGGGGAATGCATTGAATCTATGGATTGCTTTGGGTAGTGTAGACATATTAATGATGTTGATGCTCCTAATCCATGATCATGGTATGTTCTTCCATTTGTTTATGTCTTCCTCCATCTCTTTTTTTCAGTGTCCTGTAGTTTTCCATGTATTGGTCTTTTACCCCCTTGCTTACATTTATTCCTAGGTATCTTAATAATTTTGGTGCAGTGGTAAATGAGATTGCTTTTTTAGTCTCTCTTTCTGTAAGTTCACTATCAATGTATAGAAATGCCATAGATTTCTTGGTGTTAATTTTGTATCCTGCTATCTTGCTGAATTCATTTATTAAGTCTATTAGTTTTTTGATGGAGTCTTTTTTTTTTATGTACACTATCATGTCATGCAAATAAGGACAGTTTTATTTTTTCTTCTTTTCCTATTTGGATGTCTTTTATTTCTTCTTCTTGTCTAATTGCAATGGCTAATACTTCCAGTACTATGTTGAACAGGAGTGGTGAGAGTGGGCATCCCTGTCTTGTTCCTATTTTGGGGGGAAATGGTTTTAGTATTTGCCCATTGAGTATGATGTTGGCTGTGGGTTTATCATATATGGCTTTTATTATGTTGAGGTATGATCCTTCTATTCCCACCTTGCTGAGAGTTTTTATAAAGAAAGGGTGTTGGATTTTGTCAAATTCTTTTTCTACATCAATTGATATGACTATGTGATTTTTATGTCTGAGTTTTTTTAACTGATGTATCATGTTTATTGATTTGAGGATATTGTACCATCCTTGCATTCCTATGATAAGTCGTACTTGGTTATGGTGTATGATCTTTCTGATGTACTGCTGGATCCTATTTGCTAGAATTTTATTGAGGTTTTTGGCATCTATGTTCATCAGGGATATTGGCCTATAATTCTTCCATTGTGTTGTCTTTATCTGGTTTTGGTATTAGGGTGATGCTGGCTTCATAGAAGGAACTTGGAAGTGTTCCTTCCTCTTGAAATTTTTGAATAGTCTGAGGAGGATAGGTTTTAGTTCTTCCTTGAATAATTGGTAAAACTTCCCTGTGAAGCTGTGTGTCCCCATACTTTTGTTTGCTGGAAGCTTTTTGATGACTGCTTCAATTTTTTCCATAGTTATTGGATGGTTAGATTCTTCCTGATTGAGTTTGGAAGGTTGTATTTTTCCAAGAATGTGTCTATTTCCTTCAGGTTGTCCAGTTTGTTGGAATAGAGTTGTTCATAGTATTTTCTAACAATCCTTTGTATTTTGGTGGGTTCTGTTATTATTTCTGCTCTTTCATTTCTGATTTTATTTGGGTCCTCTCTCTTTGCTTCTTGGTGAGCCTGGCTATAGGTTCATCTATCTCGCTTACCCTTTCAAAGAATTAGCTCTTGATTTTGTTGATCTTTTTTTTTTTTTTTTGGTCTCAATGTCATTTATCTGTGCTTTGATCTTTTATTTCCTTCCTTTTGCTTACACTGGGCTTTTCTTGTTGCTCTCTCTAACTTTTTGAGTTGTATGATTAGGTAACCTATTACCATTGTTCCTTGTTTTTTTTTGTTTTTTTTTTGCAGTATGCTTGTAGAGCTATGAACTTCCCTCTCAAGACTGCTTTTTCTGTGTCCCATATATTTTGGATTGTGTGTTTTCATTTGCATTTGTTGCCATGATGTTTTTTATTTCTTCTTTGATCTCTCTGGTAACCCAGTCTTTGTTTAATAACATGCTATTTAGTCTCCATGTGTTTGATTTGTTTTTATTGTAGTTTATTTTCATTTTATGCTACTGTGATCTAAGAAAATGCTTGATATGATTTCTATCTTCTTTTAATTGAAGAGACTGCCTATGACCCAATGTATGGTTTATCTTTGAAAATGACCCATGTGTACTTGTATATTCTGTGGCTTTGGGGTGAAATATTCTGAAGATGTCAATCCATCTGTTCTAGTGCATCATTTAGGATTGATGTTTCTTTGCTGATTTTTTTGTTTAGAGGATTTGTCATAGTAGTTATTAAGTCTCCTACTATGATTTTATTGCTGTCAGTCTCTCCCTTGATAGCCTCTAGTTTTGTTTTTTTTCATGTGTTTTGGTGCTCCTGTATTGGTTGCATATATGTTTCCCAGAGTTATTTCTTTTTGTTGGATTGTTCCCTTTAGTATTTTGAAGTGGCCTTCCTTATCTCTTGTTATGTCCTTCACTTTGAGATCTAATTTGTCAGTATAAGTATTGCTACCCCAGGTTTTTTTTCATTTCCATTTGCCTGAAATACCTTTTTCCATCCCTTCACCCTCAGGCTGTGTGCATCTTTTTTTTTCTCCCCTGAGGTGGGTTTCTTTTAGATAGTAGATATATGGATCTTTTTTTTAAATCTAATCCATTATCCTCTGTCTTTTGATTGGGGCATTTAACCCATTTACATTTAAAGTTATTATTGATAGGTTCTTATTTGTCATCATTTTTATTCTTTACCCCTGTATTTCTTCTTCACTTCCTATTTTTTAGCATTTCTTGCATTGCTGGTTTGGTGGTAATAAATTCCCTTAGTCCTTTTTTGTCTGTGAAGCTTCTAATTTCATCTTCAATTTTGATTGAAAGCCTTGATGGGTACAGTATTCTTGGATTCAGACCCTTTCTTTGCATGACTTTGTGTATTTCATTCCATTCCCTTCTGGCCTGATGAGTTTCTGTTGAGAAATCAGTTGCTAGTCTAATGGGGGTTTCTTTGTAGGTAACTTTCTGTTTCTTTCTGGCTGCTTTTAAGATTCTTACTTGTTGTTGGTGTTTGCCAATTTAATTATAATGTGCCTTGGTATCAGTCTTTTGGGGTTCATTTTGCTTGGTACTCTGTGAGCTTCTTGGATTTGTGTGGGTTTTTTCTTCTCTATATAAAAGAAATTTTCTGTCATTTCTTCAGACAGGTTTTCTATTCCTTGCTCAGTTTCTTCTCCTTCTGTATCCCTTATTATGCAGATGTTGTTTTGTTTTGTGTTGTTCAAAACTTCCCTTAGGCTCTTCTACTTTTTAATTTTTTTTTTCTAGAAGCTGCTCTACTTGGGTATTTTTTTCTACCTTGTCTTCTAGCTGACTGATGCAGTCCTCTTCTTCTTCTAGTCTACTTTTGATGCTTTCTATTGAGTTCTTTACAGTAGCAATGTCATTTTTAATTCCTTCTTGGTTCTTCATTTCCTCTTGGTTCTTACTTACATTGTTGAATTTGTCTTCCATTCTTTTTAGCCATCTTATGACCATTTCTCTGAACTCTTTCTGTGTCCGGTTGCTTGCCTCCATTTCATTTACTTTCTTTTCTGGTGCTGCCTGCTTTTCTTTCATATATGGGTTATTTCTTTGTCTTCCCATGGTCTCTTCTTCAAGTGTCTGGTTATGTAGTTCTCTCTCTCCTGCAATGATTTAAAGGCACAAAATACAACACCACCAGGTACAATGCACAAGGCACTGTACAGAAATGTATTCATGATATTATTAACCCCAAATAAAGGTGACCACCAGAGAAAGGCAAATTAGAAGATAGGAGAGAAAGAAGAGAAAAAAAGTTGAAAAAAAGAATGCAAAAATGAAATTTGGAAAAGGGAAAAAATAATAAGAGAGAAAAGAAATAGAATATGAAAGAAGAGGGGAGCAAACTCTATCTATGGGGAGAACAGCCACTAATCCCAACAAATGCCAACAACAGTTACCTGGAGATTAATACAAACTACAAGCAACAACTGATATGAAGTGAGGTGAGGGAAAACAGAAGCAAAAAACAAACAAAAATGAAACAAACAAAAAAAAGAATAAACAAATCAATCTCACAAATAAGCATAAAAAATTGATATAATCAACAATGAAGCAAACAACAACAAAAGGACAGAGAAAATTTTTTGGATAGTGAAAACAGAGAAGAGAGAGGTGTGTATGGACTTAGAGCAGGGGATTGGAAATTAGATATAGAAGTAGGGTGAAATTTTAACAGGGTTAAAAGAAAGAATAGGGAAAATTTAAATCAGGATAAACAGGACAACAAAAGAGGAAAAGTTAGGAAGAGAGTGATGATATAAGGTAAGGTTGAGATAGAGTAAAATAATGCTAAAGGGAAGATGAAAATAAAAGGTAAACACTAATCCCAAAATAAAATAAAGAGAAAATAAAATGATACTTTTTTTTTTAAAAAGGTAAAATCGTAATAGTGATAGTACTGATTGAAAATAAAAATTTAATAATTAAAAAAGTAAAATCAAGTGAGGAAAAAGAGAAAACATTAGTTTCTTAAGTAAAAGATGAAAAAAAGCACGGTAGTGAAGGTCATTCACTTCCTCTACTGTTCTGTTTGGCACACCTATTTCCTAGTCAGGACAGTATTGCAGTTCCCTGCATTCCACTGCTCCTTAGTGTTGTAAGCCAGTCCTGATTTTTAAGCAGGCAGTGTGTCTTAATTTCTTGTATTTCTTTATTTGTGTTTACACAATAGTCAATTTATGATTGATTATTGGGTGGCATTGTTTCTAGATTGACCTCCAGGTCTATAGGTCCTCTCTAGCCAGTGCTTAGATCTTGCTTTCCTTGTGGCACTCAATACCAGTTTGTGGGAGTGGGTTGCCCCAGAGCTGGTTATCTGATGATTATGCCCTGCTCTAATCCCCAGGTTCCAAAAGAACAACTTCCTCCTACAGTCTCTTAGGGTGTCCCCAATTGGGTGATGCTATGTATTTGGCTTAGTAATCAGAAGCAAGGATTTAAAGAAAAAATAAAAACAAACGAAGTGTGTGAAAAAAGGAAAAAAACAAGAACAAACAAAGTGTGTTCATAAGTGTGTGAACTCTGGGGCTGTCCGCAAGTCTGTGCAATCTTTTTTTTCCCCTTGGGTCTAAGCAGCTGGCACACTTTAAAAATTTTTCAGCTGTCCTTTTGCGTCAGATCAAAATGAGTTGCTTTTAAGAGTTTCTTTCTATTAGCAGCTCTGAGGGACCCCCTTCCACATTCATGGATCATGCCAGCCCCAACAGCCACGGATTTTTCTAGGTACAGACATCCCCAGGCCCTCCAGCTCCCGCAGTGTGCACATTTCTCCCTCCTGCCGGGAGCAGAGACCTCACCTTATCCCAGGCAAAATCTGACCTTTCCGTGATAGAGTGTAGAGCTCCTCTGAATCTGCGTATTTGCACCAATTGGGGATCAGTGTTCTGGGATTCACAGCTGTTCAGTAGGTGCCATGGTTGTTGATTTTCAGGCTCCTGATAACATCCATTTTCCCCTTTAAGATGGGCTAGGTCTCCATGTCTGAGCCCATATCCAAGCTGGTCGCTCTGGGAGGGAACCCAGCAGCAGTGGGGGCTTCCGAGTTAGGGGAGTCCCGTCCAGCAGTCCTCCACAGTCTCCTGACCCTCAACTCACCAACAAACACTCCCCATGCGAATTTCAGCTGTTCTTTTTATCTGCTCCGGGACAAGGCTTGGGGCATGTC
This sequence comes from Lasiurus borealis, assembly GCA_004026805.1. NCBI lineage: Eukaryota > Metazoa > Chordata > Mammalia > Chiroptera > Vespertilionidae > Lasiurus > Lasiurus borealis. The sequence goes on from PVJN01027805.1 coordinate 22,309, forward strand.
TGTCTATTCAGCTGCCATTTTTTTCTCCCCCTTAATTTACTTCTTTAAGTATTTCTTTTAATGTAGGTTTTCTAGAGAAAATTTTCTCAACTTTTGTTTCACTGAACATGTTTTTCACTTTCACTTTTGAAGACTATATTTGTGACTTTAGGATTCTAATGTGAAAGGTTTATTTCCTCAGCATATTAAGAATATCATAATTTGGTTTCTAATACCATTGTGTCTGATGAGCAGTCAGCTATAATTTTCTTTATCACTTAAAAGCTCTACATAAAGTGTTTTTCATTTGGCTGCTTTTAAGATTTTCTCTTTCTTTTTGGTTTCCAACAATTTGAGTATGACATATTTGGATGTGGTGTTCTTTGTATTTTTTTTTTTTTGAGTTTTCAGAGCTTCTTCAAACCATATCTTTAATATATTTTTGAAAATTTGTGGCAATTAACTCTTCAAGCATTTTTTCCTGGCTCATTCTTTCCCCTTCAACTCCCCCACCCATCCCTGTTTACCTTTTGGGACATCAATTGTATTTGACACTATGTCATTTATTATTGCTCTAGAGATTTTGGATGATTTGTGCAATTTTTACTCATTTTTCTTTTTGAATACAGTTTTGATAATTCCATCGACTGTATTCAAATTCTCTCCTTTCCTCTGTTGTATTCAGTCTGATGGTAAGTCCATTTGATGGATTATTCATTTCTAGTATATTTTGTTTCTTCTAACTCTATTTTTTCTTAAAAATGATTTCTATATCTTTGATGAAATTCTGCATCTTTTAAGTACGTTGTCCACATATTTGTGATAGTTATTTTAAAGTCCCTGTGTTATAATCCCAACATCTGTGCAATCTTTGGGTTTTCTTAATTTTTAACCAGAGCTTGTATAGTCTACATATAACTCATGTATTTTGATTTTAGACCAGATTGCAGGCCAAATCAGGGACACAGAAGTAACTGATATTTTCCTGTGGCATAAGGTACAGTCCTGTCAGGTCACTAGTGTGGAGGCTGAGCTAATTCTATGATTGAGCTAGTTCTGGCTCTATTACAACTTTAATTCAGTTTACCATTGTCACTTAAATAATTTAAAGGTAGATTCAGGACTTGCCCTTCAGAAAAACTTGGATCTGAGGATTTGTGATATGCTGGAGATCCAACTTTCAGAACTATAGACACGCCTCTGCTCTACATCTTGTCTGCCAGCTTTTGGGGTAATGGGGGTAATGGAGGACTAATCTTTCTCTTGAGTTCTTTTGTTGACTTTCTGTGCCTCTGGTTAGTTCTCTCTCTCTTATATGTCATTGCCCCCAGCCTTGGAGGACCCTTGAAGTGCACTTGGTGAAAGTCTGCAGTACCCTGGAGTGTTTTCTCTCAGCTCCACCCCCAATATTAGGCAGCTGCTGCTTTATAATCAAGGAAGATATTTTTATTTGAGATGAATTTCTTCCCATTCTTCTGTGCTGTACTCATTTCTTTTTGGACTGTAGCTGCCTTGCATTTTGAGAAGGTTCAGTGTACCTTGGAGAGATCTCTGACAGCTTTTCAATACCATCTCTGGCCATTGGAAGCCACTTTCTTACACTATGAGAAGGCCCCATGTACCTGAGGGGGATCTCTCTGTCCCACTCCCATCTTGCTGCAAATTGCCTGCACATTCAAGTGAAGGTCCATGGGAATGAGTTTGTTAGTGGATAAGGAATCCTTCTTTGGCTTGAACTACTTATTTTAATCTATCACACAAGCACATATGTGCCTTATGCTATCATTAAAAATTCATTACAGGTTCATCTAGCTTCTCTTTATCCCCATCTGTGAAAGATTTCTCTTCTGCTAATTCTTTAGGGATGATAACAGCTGTGGATCTTACGTAGCCAAAGTCATCTTTCTGAAATTCATTTTATTTAGGCTATTTTGTTATGTACAAGTCTTCAGCTCTCTGAGGAGTTTAGAACAACTTAGTTTTTCTGTAGCTAATCCAGCTTGTTTTCATTATTGGGTGGAAGCAATGGTCTTTTGAAATATTCTACATCCTGAACGGAAGGATGTTTCCATGTTTGCTTTAACTTTTTTCACAGTACTGACATGAAGAACTTTAATTTTTCTGTAGTTCCTGGGGTTTGAAATCTCTAACTCTTTAAATTATTTATTGTTAAGGAGAACCAAGATGGCGGCATAAGGTATACACCTATATGTGCTGCCTCTCAAAATCACACTAAAACTACAACTAAAAGACAAAACAACTATCTCCCAGACCCATGGGAAAGCTGGGTGAGTGGAAGTTCTATAACTAGAAGGAAAGAAAAAAAGTGCATTGAGACCTGTAGGACATGCAGAGGCTCAGAAAGGCAGAAGTATGGAGACGCATGTGAATCAGGCTGGTGTGCGCTGTTATTTTTCATTTGGAAGGGAGTTACAATTTCCCAACTCTCTGAACTCCAGTTTCTGGTGAGATTCTGGGGATCCAGACTCATACAGGGAGACACTGGACTGACTGCCTTTGAATCAGAATGGGAGGGCGGTTCTCTCACAGAGGTGTGCACAGGAATCATTGTTCACTGCACTGGGATGCGGGACGTGAGACACAGGGATGCGGAAACATGGAGATGTAGAGAGAGCCGACTGGCAGCCAGTGCTGTTTGCCATGGCCTAGTGCTTCCCTGAGACTCTGTTCCGCCCAATTTACAAACTCACCCAGCTGTGCGCAGTGGCCTTTGCATGTGAATGACCTGCCCTCTTGTAGCTTAACCTAACCAATTGCAACTGGGTCAGACAACTCCAAAACTTCCAAACTCCAAGCAAAGAGGAGAAATCTACAAATCTCCCTGTAGCTCCTGCTGGGTGCATCAGACATTAGCTGACTTGCACCTCCTTGGAGATCCAGGAACCAGTGTACCTAGAGGTCAGTGTGAGATGACACCAGATTTCAACTCCTCACATACATAAGTGACACACTCAAGAGGCAGACTGAGTGAGCACCAAAGCCCCACTGAAGCAAGTCCTGCCCCATAGAGGTATCTCCAGCAAAGCAGTTCCTGCATTAATAGACACTCCATTAATAGACACAGCTATTATGTTTCATGCTTTGTAATTTCTTACTCTAATTTAATGGATATTATTTCTTAATTGTATTTCAAAGTCTTTATAATACTTTATTTCACACATTGACTTCAGCTGGAGCAAATTTACACTTAAATTTTTCTTTTTTGTTAGTTTTTTAGTAGTGCTACCTGGAAAACAGAGAAAGTGAGTGAGAGCAAGAGCGAGAGCGAGAGCGAGAGCGAGAGCGAGAGAGAGAGAGAGAGAGAGAGAGAGAGAGAATGTATATCTCCATATGTTTATCAGGCTCATTTTAAGGAAGATTTTTGTTTTTATTTTCTTCCACACTGGCATCATCAAACTCCACTTTAGTCCTAGGTTTTTAAATGACATTTTGTATTCTTGCCCAAGTTGATATTAGAGATAGTATAGAAGATATTTTCTAATATCTTCCTTTATTTTCTCTCTTCTGCTTTCTCTTCCTCCATCTTTGATGATGCCAGTGTGTCTATTAATGGAGTGTCTATTAATGGAGGAACTGCTGTGCTGGAGATACCCATAGGGTATCTTCTACACTGTCTTCTACACTATTTCTAATATCAACTTGGGCAAGAATACAAAATGTCATTTAAAAACCCAGTATCTGAAGTGGAGTTTGATGATGCCAGTGCGGAAGAAAATATGTGTTTATCAGGCTTGTTTTAAGGAAGTTTTGGTTTTTATTTTCTCTCTTGTGCTTTCTCGTCCTCCACCTTTCCTCTGCATTCTCCCTGTCTAAAGTCTTCCATTTCCCACACTGGCATCATCAAACTCCACTTCAGATACTGGGTTGTTAAATGACATTTTGTATTCTTGCCCAAGTTGATATTAGAGATAGTGTAGATCTAGTCATAAAGCTGGTAGGTGACAATTTAATTTTGCTCACCAAACTGTGTTTTTGTTCTTTTGTCTTTATTTAAATCAATTTCTTATGTGGGAGTTGATTTCAGATTTTTTTCCGGAACTGGGAACCTCAGCTTATGTCCTGGATTCTGGGAATGAGCCTGACTTTTTCCCATCTCTGGGACACTCTGCCATGATTATTACTCTGAGAAGCCAGATTACCACGTGCTGTTTTACACCAGCCTGTGAGCTCCTTAGATCTATTGCTTTATACCCTCCAGTCAATTGATGTTTCTGTATTTGGGCAATTTCTGACTCTTTCTGAGTTCAGCTGGGACATTCATTTTCTCCTTATTAATTTCACATTTGATTACTAATATTTCTGCTATTATTTCTCTGTTATTCTTGCCTTAGGGCAGTGGTTCTCAACCTTCCTAATGCCGCGACCCTTTAAGACAGCTCCTCATGTGGTGGTGACCCCCAACCATAAAATTATTTCCGTTGTTACTTCATAACTGTAATTTTGCTACTGTTATGAACTGTAATGTGAATATCTGATGTCGGAGACCAAATATTGTTCTCACTAGGTGGATGTAATTGTTCTCACTAGGTGGATGTAAATGGGAGGCCAGAAGGCTGGCCAGCCTTAATTGCTCTGAAAGGTCAGAGCTGATTACTCATTGTTTAGTTGAAACTATCTGTTTGTATCATGTTAATTTCTGTTATTTCCTGCTAAAGGCTAGGGTTGTGTCCCAAAGCCTTAAAAAAAGGGAGAAAAATGCCAGAGCAAATGGCAGTCCTTTCCACTAGAGTAAGGCTCCTGCATGGCCCCCCAATATCGCCAAATTAATGTTTTCTAGTCTCTCATTTCGTTTGCGTGCGGCCTCCTTCAGAACCCCTGACCCGGGAACCCTGAACCACGCGGGACGTGGAAAGAGGTTCCCACATCTGGTGCCTAACAGGGAATGCGGAAAGAGGTGTTCACATCTGGCGCCTGACCTCGGGACGTCTGGAGGAGAAGGTATTATTTGCCTAAGAGCGAAGGAAGGAAAATTCACCAAGGAAAATGGTGAGGGAAGATTCACCTAGGAAAAGGTGAGGGGAATTCAACGTATGCAAAGCCCACGGATTAACTACAGAGTCGAGATCTGTAAGTAGGGTGGGAACGTCTTTTGCAGCCAGGCTAATGGGGAAGAATTAGGTTATAAATACAAAGTAAACTTTATTATAGACTTTTGGTTTGCATGCTTAAATAATGTGGTTTCTTGTTCAAATTAAAGTCTTAGTTTGCATTTGGAATCTGAAATCTGTACTAAGTGAAACTCTACTGCTGAAACCGTCTCTGGTGTGGAGAAATTCAAAGGTGGCAGGAGAGGGCAAGGCTCTCTGCTCTCCTGCAATGAGATTACTGAAGGTTTCATTTAAAAATTATAAGAGAAATCGCAGGGAAATGCTAATCTTGGCCAAATTAGGTGCTAGTTATTACTTCGGAAAGCGAAAAAGAAAGAAAAAATTTAAGATCTGT
>PVJN01027806.1:0-27750 GCA_004026805.1 Lasiurus borealis
ATGGCTATAACAGTGAATAGAAACCACGTCCCTGCTCTCAGAGGGGCTTCCACTCTGGAGAGAGGAGCCAGATCATTAGTGAACACACACACACACACACACACACACACACACACACACGAGATAGCACTAAGTGCTCAGAAGGAAGATTAAACAGGTGAGTGGACTGAGAGAGCAGGGGTAGTGATGGCCGTGGGGTGCTATTTCAGATAGGCTATTTAGGGATGGTCTCTCCAATAATGGGACATTTGAGCAGAGAACCAAAAGAACTTGGGGGCGGGGGAGGGGATGCGACTCTCTGGGAAAGGACACTTCCATATAGGGACACAAAAGAGACAGAGCTGCTTGGTGAGTCTGAACAGCAGTGTGTGTGCGAATATCTGGCTGGAAGACAGTGGCTGTAGCAGTAATCCAGGGGCAGATGATGGTGGCTGGGGTCAGACTGTCGGGTTACTTTTCCACTCTGCCCTTCCCAATGTCCTCTGCGCTGTTTCTTTAGTCTCCCCTCCTTTGCCTTTAAGTCAACAACCACAACCGCCTCAGCAATGGCCCACCAGAAAGTCATCCTCAGGTATAATTTCTCTCATACTAGCATGATAGCCCCCAGAATTCTGTATCTACCTCTACATGTACACTTTAAAGAAACAGCTAAGCTTCTGGATAACAGCTCTCAAGGCTCTTACTCAATGACCTTCCCGCCCCTCCTTACAACATGGTTATGTTTTTATTCTTTTTTAAAAAATATATTTTATTGATTTTTTTTATAGAGAGAAAGGGAGAGGCATAGAGAGTTAGAAACATCAATGAGAGAAACATTGAACAGCTGCCTCCTGCACGCCTCCTACTGGGGATGTGCCCGAAACCAAGGTACATGTCCTTGACCGGAATCGAACCTGGGACCTTTCAGTCCGCAGACGGACGCTCTATCCATTGAGCCAAACCGGTTTTGGCTATGTTTTTATTCTCAAGAAAATAGATGCCCTTGATCTTCTTTATATCCTTTGTCCCTGATGCCTTCAACCATCATTCATGCTATTTCCCTTGCCTTAAAATTAGATCTTTACCTGCTGTTAATTTCCTATATTTCAGTTATGTTTTCCTTTGCTGCCAGTATCTGGTTCTAGTCACTCCTTGGATAACTCTGCTCAATTAAGGCAGACTGTATTTACACAGTTTCTGCTCTTGTGTCTTTTATTTGTTTATCTGTTGTTTTTGGCATTCCTAGGATGGTTTTTGAACTTCTCAAAAGCGGGGACTGTTGGAACTACCAACTGTTTGACTATCCAACCAATATTCTATATACGGAAGACACTCAATGAATGGCCCTTTCCCGGTTGACCAAGTGTGACACCTCAATCCTTTGTGCCTGGGCCCAGTCCAGAGGGAACTCTCTTATCTCTCACACTGACTGGTCCACACGGCCATCTGCCCAGACGCCGCGACTGGAATTCTTTAACGTGCAGATCACTATCTGTGGGCACAAGTATGGCTCGATGCGTGACCAGAAGTACTTCCCACCCCGAGCACGCAAGCCTTTGGGTTGCAGCCAGAGGCAATTATGTGCAGAATCTGGAACTGTTTGTGATGCTGAGTTTCATGCTTTTTTTTTTTTTAATTTATTATTCGACGTCCTTTATGCTTTTCTCCAAGAGCCATCCCATTTCCAGGGAGGGGATCAGCAGCAGGCCAGCCGTTGGCTGTTGGCTGCTAGAGTTGTTTGGCAAACCACAGATCCTCCGCGCTATTTGAAGTGGGTTTTCAGAGTATGCGTTTTCTCTGCTCACCTGCATTATAATCGGCTGATCTCTGCTAACCATATGTGACAGCCACATGGCTCCCGCTCGGCGTCTGAACTCTGCGATGCGGCATGGAATTGTGTGCTAACTCAAATTGTTTGGTACTTGCTTCATGTCTGTAAAGAGCTCTGAGAGGGTGGGAAAGATTCCTTTAGAGTCCCATCAAGTCTGGTGCAGCCGATCACCTCAGCCTTTATGGTCTAGCTGATCAACTGGACCGAGGAGGGATATAATTATCAAGCTCAGTGGTTCTCAAACTTTTATGCGCCTTAGAAACACCTGGAGGGCTTTTTTTTGTGTTGAAACAGCACTGCCAGGCTCCACCCTCAGAGGTTTGGATTCACTAATCCCATTAGGTCTGGAGTTGGCTGGAGATTTTGCATTTCTAGCAAGTTCCCAGGTGCTGCTGCTGTTGGTATTGCCCTTGGGGAAATGGGGGTGGTGGTGACAGTTAAGAATCCCTGCCCAGGACTATACCATTCCAGCTTTCCCTTTGGGAGGTTGGCAGGCAGAGAGGGATCTTGTCTAGCTTCAAGCTTCTGACCATAACTCATGCCTAGAGAGCGGTGGTCCAATCTTCCTTCCACATGTTTGTGGGAATGAACTAGCTGTTTGGGCTCTTTTGTGAGCACTTTTTATTAGTTCACCTCTGAGTCATGCTTATTATACTTGATTATAACGTTAGCCAGAAACACCCAGCTCAGATGCTTCCAAAGATGTCACCACTGTAAAAAAAGGGCCAACCCGGGCGGATCGGGCTAGCATTGTCTGTCTGTCCGGGGGTTGGACTGTTACCTGTGTATCTTGGATATTTTTTGCAGGATATGAAGGAAGAGAACAGCATGATATTGTAGAAAAACCAAAGACTTTAGGAGTCAGCTGATATGTGATTGAGTTACTAAATACTCTGTTTCCCATTTTCTCTTTTTGAAAATAGTATACCAACACCTCACAGAGAAGGTATAGGAATTAAAAGTGTATACAATCCCCTTTTTGTATGGACACACAATACTTGTTAGTGGATGGTGACTAGCTTTCTATCTTCACATCTTCATGCCTGTGCACTCTATATTCTGCCTGGTGCTTCTGTGCTTCTCTACCTGCTCCTCAGAGATAGCTGGGGGTGTTATGCATTTGAGAAGGCAGCCATGGTTGCACACTTGGGGCTGTGTCAGACCCTCTTATCAGTAGATACAAGACGATCAGTGACTTGAATAGTCAGTACGGAAGTACCACCTGGGAGTCTCCATAGTATCGCAGCTGTGCCCACCAGCACACACAGAAGAGCTTTCGCTTTTGGCTTTGACAGGGTCAATCTTGGGGAGAATTGAAAAGTTCTCCAAATTTATCTTCAGTGCGCTTGACCTCCTCTCCCGTGGCTCCTTTCTCCTAGTGCCTATCCCTCTAGCGAAGCTCATTCTTTGGAAAGCAGTTAGTGTCAGTGATTCTTCAAAGTCCTCTGTTCAGTGACTGTCATCGAGAGACTCTGTAGTACTGGCATGTCATTTCTTCAGGTGTACTGAGGTGGAAGCAGACCAGGTGTCTCTTTCCAGGAGAACCAGTGTCTTGGTCAAGGTGTCTCTATTCTTTATTCTCTTTTCAAGTTCATCCCTCTCCCTAAATGGTGATGGAAAGGTCTTCTCTACAGATGTAGCTCCAGGCATCAACACGCGGGTAAGAAAGAGTACATATATGGATAAAATTGGCTCTAGGTTCAAATGAATATTAAAATATGTTACTATTTTCTGTTGACAGGTGGCATCAGAAAAATCACACACACACACACACAACTTCCCTTTGAAACCCACTTTTCTCATTATTGAGAGCTACAGGGAAAGCCTCCTTTACTAGGACAACGCATTTTGTCAGGATAAACGTGCTCTTTCACTTAGAGGAAATAACTCCTCTGTGTTTATAATGTGAATCTCCTAAAAGAAGCTGCCAATATCTCAGGAGAGAAGAGGATTCCCTTCCACTCTCCCGGGACTCCACAGCATGGCTCCAGCGCGTCTGGGGATTTCAAACCTAATGCCGAGACCATTGAGCAAGGAAGGAGCAAGTATCATTCCCATGATAAGGAGGGCGCTTAAAATAGCGGGAACAAAGGCGAGCTTATACGTTCCATAGAATCTGAAGTGATGACAGGCGAGCAAAATGCAGTTAGGAGTGAAAAGGAAATTCACAAGAGGGCAGGGTAAAGAAATCCTGAATGCCCCAGGTTCAGTTTCTAAGAGACCAAAACATTCAAAGACTAGCCCTACCTTTCAGAGGTGTTTGTTCACATATAATGAATGAACCCACTTAGCCAATGGAAGTGCTTTATCTCAGCCATCTGACCCCCAGGATTTGCCCAGGAGAGCAAGATCACAGCTCTCTCTTCAGTTACCATTGGGATGGATGGCCAGGTACTATTTCTTTTCGTTTTATGGTCAAAGGGTGCCTTTTCTACACATCCCCTTCCCCCGGGAAGAAAGACAGGGCTAGCTGGACCATATATGGTGAATTTAAACCAACTAGGATATTTATTTGAGATAATGCGTGCTCTCTCTCTCTCTCTCTCTCTCTCTCTCTCTCTCTCTCTCTCTCTTCAGATAAACATTACACACATGCTTTATGCAGATAACATCATTTGCTCTCTGCTTAGCTTTATCTCATTGGGTACTTTGGGGAGACATCTGAACGTTCCTGAAGTGACAGAGTTGGAACTCAAACCAAGACCTGCCTATGTCAGGCACTGTGCTGGGATCTGTGTGTCATTAACTCATCAACTTCTCATCAGAACAGCATGAGGTAGCTTGCCTTTCTGGTCCTGTTTTGAAGTGAGAGGATGGAGGCAAAGAGCAGTTAATTAATTTAGCCCAAGGACTCATCCTCTGGGATCTGAAGATGACAAAGGTCTGCACTCTTCCTGGTGGCACTGAGATGTAAGCAATGTCATCAGTCAAGGGCTCAGAGATAAAACAGAAAAGTAGGCATTGGTTGAGATTTGGTGATTAATCATCCTCTTCCTTCCTCTGCATTCTAAATCAGAGAGACAGTGGGGTAAGAGAAATGAATATTGGCTTCTGGGTTGGAAGTAGATTTGGTTTAAAGAAGAGGCTGTAATCAGGTTTTCTAATTGCTTCCCTCTCCTCAAATTGAGTCCGCGTACCAAGCTGTAGTCTTGCGCCTGGCAGACCAATTCCTGCCCCAGTGTGTTCGCTATGTGGAGGACAAGATGGAGAGCATGCGCAGTTCTGCTGGAAGGGGCTGGGTAGCTGTGCCCCGTTCCTGCCAGTCTGATCTTTCACTCTTTCACTTTAGGGAGTGGATGCAAGATGAGACAAAAACATGTTTCTCATTTTCCTCTTCTTGGGAGTGAAATGGAATTGCCCTCCCTCCCAAGGAAATATCAAGAGTCAGGGCTTAAGTGTCCCCCTACAAGGAATGAAGCCATTATTTTTTGGAGTTTCTGGTTTGAATTGAAGGAAAGATTCAAGACCGATTTGAGCTCCATTGACTCTGAACCCTACACAGTTTGTGACCATAAGCCATGCTCTAGCTTCTGAACTGGAAAAGTAACATTCATGCATCTGGCCAGTGTGAGATGACTGTGCTATCTGGGTAATCAAGTGAGACAGCCAGTCATTTCAGTGGAGGAAATCAGTTTTGCCAATTATTTAACTGGATTGTCTTCCCCCCTTTCCCCCCCAAACAGAAAGAGAGAGACGGGAATACATTTCATATGTAAGTCATTTGCTTCTGTCCCAAGGTGAGAAAAGACATCAGTCAGGAACATTTGGTTGGGAATGAGATTTTAAAGGGGATAGCAAATGAGAAAGAAAGACATGAGTATTAAAAAAGATGATGTAATGGCTGCCGACAGATACACACGTTACAGATGACTTTGATATCGGTGGAACTTGACTAATTCGGTGGAGTTCCTGATGATGAGCCTGCATCAGAAACACTTGTCACCCACTCACGGATGAGCTCATGTGTTCAGTTCGCAGGGAACACTGTGTGTGAGCCAGTCGTACCAGCTTTATATTGAACACAAATGCTGCTTAACTGAGGGAGGAGAGTCTGACAGATTGCTAGCTGGATATGTCCTTAAGCATGTTAGGGCTCATATTTAAATTACATGGTATCTTTTCATATTGGAGCTATAGTTTCCACGGGGATAGGTCAAGAGTGTGTCTTTACTATATTGTGAAGAGTTTGGTGATAGAGCTAAAATGTGTCGAGTGAATTTTAACTTTAGGTTGATGACTGTGTACTGAGAGTTATTCTGTTAGTCTTTGCTCTTGAGAACATCCTTTGACCTGGCCACTATTCTCTTTCATGGTGGAAACACGTGCATCAGTCCCCACACACAGACAACCAGCCCCTTCCTGAAGCCAGAGAGTGGATTCTCCTTCCAGGCCTGGCATTCACCTCTATGACCTTGGAAGAGTCGACTTATCTGTTCTTTGCTGGAAGCCAATTCCAACATGTCATAATTGCAAGGGTTTCATTGAAAGGTTGATGGAACTTGGGGACTCAACAAGGGCTGAGTCACATATGTTATCACCTGTAGGGAATGGCTAAAGGCTTTTCCCCAAACCTGAGAAGGATGCATTAAATTGTTGCTACATAGCTCAGGGCACCTTAATCTGCGTTATTGCCTCCTACTGGCCAAAAACCTGAACAGCTGAAGGCTATTCCCCATTTTCACAATGGACTCTGTAGAGGAAACCCTACCCTTGAAGTGTATATCTCCACCTTGCCTTAGGACAATTTGTGTTAATAAAAAGCAAGGGATCCTGAGACAAGAGGAATTCAGCTCCTTTAGCTAGGCTCCTCTGACCTCCAATGCCTTTCAAAATTATCTTTTGTCTCTGGACTCTTACTTAAGTTACAGAAGCCTTGCTCCAGATTGCTGAACCCTTCTTAAGTCCAGAACAAGAACCCTGGCAGTTCTTTCAACAAATGTGTTTTGGGCACCTGTATCACACACAGATTTTGGCACCGGGTGTGATTCCTGCCTTCTGGGAATTTAAATCTGAGTTGAGGTAAACTGGTGGGTCGTGTGCAGCCAGCAGATCCGAGATTACTCCTATCTCAAATGTTGCTCGTATTTCAAAGCAAAAATCGCTCACTCGACGGCTCGTATCTCAAAAATCTCGTATGTTAGGGCACTCGTATCTTGAGGTGCCACTGTATTTGGGCCTGTAGGATGAAGCAGACAACCTATCCCTGAAATCATTGCTTATAACACAGAAGAAATCACGGTTCCTAGATGTAATGCCCAATATCCTCCTCATAGAGGTTCTTGGCATCGTGTACATTTCATACTGCCGGCTCCCTGACCCCTCTCTGGGGCTCTCTGGCTGTGCAGATCCCACGTGATCACACAATCAGCAATCTGTGCATCCTTTCCTCCACATAGACCGAGGTAAGCGCTTCAGCTTTTAGAATTCAATATCCATTCCCAGCGTTCCTACGTGAAAATTCCGGTAAACATGTTTATTATCATTGCCACACTTTTCTGTAAACACACTTTCCTGGGATGCTAGTAAAAATCTGCAAGTCCTGGCAAAACTCCCGGATGAGGGCCACCGGGCACGGGAGGGGGACAAGGACGGGTCCAGAGTGGGGGAGGTGAGCTGCCATTTGCACGAATGAATGAAACAGCCCAGCATATTCCAGAAACAGGAAATCATGTCCAGAAAGAAAGACACGTTTCCCGTTTTGTTCCATTGGTCGTGAAATCTCATCACAGGAGCGGCCATTGGTCTGTAATGTCATCCCCACGACATTTGGGCCTGGGTTCTGTCTCTTTCTCTTCCTCTGCCTGGGAAACCCTCACCGCCCCACTGGGAAAAAAGGTGTTGGGGGTGGGGGGGAGAGAGCCGCTTGGTCCCTTTTAAGCTTTTAAAGAACACTTGCTTTATTTTTCTTTCCCAACGAACCACAGCCAATGGCTGGTCCTCCTCTTTGAAAGAAACCTCAGCCGTACCTGCCCTCGCGTCTCCTGGGTGGAAAAATGCCCATCGGTTGGAAGCGCTGTGAGTCTTAATTTTCAAGGATTTTTGTTGTAAGCTGTTCAAGGCCTGAGCTAAGGTTTCAGGCGAAAGTAACGTCCGTAGGTAAGCCTGCTTTCTACTCCTGCACCCCCACTCTCGGGGGCTAGAGGGGTAGCTTTGTGTGAGTGAATAAGCTTCTTAACTAAGATGTTAACTTATGTTTTCTGGTATCTGATAAAGGTTGCTGGAAAGGGACACTTAAAGAAAAAAAAAAAAGAAAGGAAGAGAGTAAGATAGAAAAAAAAAAAAAAGAAAGAAAGAAACTAAATCCAAAGGACTTACAAAGGGATTAGAAAAGTACACTCCAGATGGAAAATGTATAAGTGAAATATCAGTATCATAAAATAACAGGAAATCATGTAATCTACCTGATGGAGAAAATTGTCACTTAAAAAAAAAAACTATCCTCATTTCCTTCAAAATGATTCTTGCTTTTGAGCCAAAAAGCTACAGCTAAGCTGACCACGGTCCTTTCTTTTGCCAAACTCATATTTGCCCACAGAACCTCGGTGTGTTTACAATTGAAACGTTTCCATTCTGTTTTCTTTTTTTTTCTTCTAATTAAAAGAAAGCCACACAGAGGCAGACAGAAATCAGGCAATGAGGAAAGAAAATTGCTAATGATCTGGGTGAATTATGATCCAGAAGTTGAGAGGAAAATTAGAGTGAGTGTTACAGCAATGGGCTCAAAGCAAATTTGGGGTCAACCAGAAGAAATGTCTGAGAGGGAATTCCTGTGTTTTCCTTTAATAAGTAATCATAATAATACAATTTGTCTTAAGTATGCGCATGGTGGAAGATAAATCAGAAGATGAATGCCTAAGGCTCTTACTCTGGGGAAATATGATATTGATGTTATTTTTTGCTATGGTTTCCCCCCCCTCTCCCCCTGCCCCAAACCTCTAGAATCAATTACATGACTTGCTAAGCTATTGCTGAGTCTATGAGAAAAAATTTGTCCTCTTGCTTAGAGAGGGTATTATCATGATTGAGTTCCTGCTATCTGTGAATAGCATTTTGATTGAGATCATTATGGCATTTCCAAAGGTGATTTAAATTGGCTTCATAACCCATGATTGGTGCGCTCGCTCTCTCTCTCTCTCTCTCTCTCTCTCACACACACACACACACACTACCTATTCAATGACATGAATGTTGATCAGGCATGGTGGTTAAGTGCAATGGGGAACAGAAAAACAGACTAGAACTTAAAGACATAAGTACCAATGTAAGTGTGCTTCCAGGTAGAAAGTGATAACTGTCACAAGAGATGGGCAGATAAATCTTCACGGAAGTTCAAAGGATGAAGGCTGACTTAGGGAAGGGATGGAGTCCAGGATTGCCTTCATAGAAGGGCAGTGATGACACTGCCTCTTTAAAGTTGGGCAGAATTGAGACATGACCCTGACGAGGTCTGCACGGATTTTAAACAGAGCTCTGCACATTGGCTGAATCGCTCACTCATTTGACAAATTTCTATTGGGCTCCAGGTGCTCTAGGTGCTGGGGAAGGAGCAGTGAACCAGTCAAATATCTCCCATGAAGCTGGTAATCTGGCAGGGTGGAGGTGGTGGTTGGATTTGAACATGCTATTTTTTGAAATAACTGTTGAGAAAATCTATCTTTCCAACAAATCAGTTTGTTGTGTTGGAAGATTTTAGATAGGTGTCAGGAAAGATACTGAGATAAGATTCAAGTAAACCTACATTAAACTTCAAACAAAAGTTACAGAATTATTGCACATTTCTAAAGGAAATAATCTGAACACACACACACACACACACACACACACACACACACACACACTGAGTGGCCAGATTATGATCTCTGAACATATAATAATCTGGCCACTAGGTGTGTGTGTGTGTGTGTGTGTGTGTGTGTGTGTGTGTGTGTGTCTTAGAGGTCCAGTGCATGAATTTGTGCATGGGTGGGGTCCGGCCAGCCTGGCCCGGGGGAGGGGACATGGGCAGTTGGCCTGCCTACCTGCCGGTGGAACTCCTGGTCAAGGGGACAATTTGCATATTAGCCTTTTATTATATAGGATAAACACTAAGTGCCAGATTATTATGTGTTCAGAGATCATATTAATCTGGTCACTCAGAACAATATTGCACAAATTTGAAAGAAGTTGAGGAGAAAGGCTAGTGATACTGACTAAGAGATCTTTGCTTCTACCAGAGATAACGGGTAAGAATGAAAGCAATAAAAAAGCAATAAAAAAGAAGAGGCCCAGATCATTTGTAAGATAAGATGTAGAGCAGAAGAAATACGAAATGTGTGAGATTAGTTCAGGAAGCATAAGGTTCACATTGGAAGACAAATACTTCCTTAATGAATGTGTGAGAGTTAGTCCCGTGGCAAATAACTATCAAGTTCTTTATCTTACACAACCCTTGCATCTACCCAGGAAGGAGACACATGATGGGAGATAAGACAGCTAGCAACAGTTCCTACATCATCTGCAGAGCCAGGACTAGTTTCTGAACACACCATGTACAGTATAGGCTAATCCCACTTATTAGAAAAACGATAAACATTTGCTCAGTTGAGGTTACATAATCACTAGGAAATAGTTGGTCAGTATTGAATAATTTTGGTTTTAATATCTACAATAAGCAAACAAGATTTCAAAGAGGAATTAATCCAGCTGTTATATTCTAGACCTTTGAGAAAGCAGAACATGAGGCAAGAATTAAAATTTCCACAACTGATTTGGAAAGTGCAAGCCAAGGACACTGGAACTGAGGAGGAAGCACCAGAGACAACAAAAGATGAGAAGCAGCTGGCTCAGTGGATAGAGCATCAGCCTGTGGAGTGAAAGGTCCCAGGTTCGATTCCAGTCAAGGGCATGTACCTTGGTTGTGGGCACATCTCCAGTAGGAGGTGTGGAGGAGGCAGCTGATCAATGTCTCTCATTGATGTTTCTAACTTTCTACGCCTCTCCCTTCCTCTCTGTAAAAAATCAATAAAAATAAATAAATTTTAAAAAAGATGAGAAGCAGTGTGTTGTGCTGCGTTAATTCATTGGCCATCACTTGACAATAAGTTGCCAAGATACATAGCAGGTAACACATGACGCGTGTTCAATCTTCTCAGAGGGAAGACATTTGTGGTGTGTTTTCAAAGAGAACCACATCTCAGAGAGGAAAACAAAGAGAGAAATTAGGCATTGAGTTCCCTCTGGTCTCTTGCTTCCCACTGGTCCATGCCCAACCTCTGTGGAGTTCATTTTCCTGAAGTTTTAAGTTGCAAACATCTCCTTCTTTGCATCTTCTCGGAGGGACAGATCCCATGTTCCACAGCCATGTTGGGAAGGAGAGGAGCAGCTTGGCATGTGTGACTAAGAAAGAACGAAGGAGGCAGAGGAGGGGCTCCGAGAAGACAGAGAAGGTTCGTGTTCAATATGCCAATCAAGGATGTGAACAAAAGACCACCTCCATGCACTCTCTCCTTCTATTTGGGTCTTCTGGTTCATGTAGTACATTGCACTCTGGCCCTATTGAGACCATTCCAGGGAAGCACTCTCGCTTTATATATCCCACTAAATGAGTTATGTGTGTGTGTGTGTGTGTGTGTGTGTGTGTGTGTGTGTGTGTGTATGTATAGTGGTACCTCGAGATACGAGTGCCCTAACATACGAGATTTTTGAGATACGAGCCATCGAGCGAGCGATTTTTGCTTTGAAATACGAGCAACATTTGAGATAGGAGTAATCTCGCGGATCGGCCGGCTGCACACGACCCACCAGTTTACCACGACTCGAGCGTCTCATAGTTTCCCACGCCTCAAGGTTACGGAACGAATTAAACTCGTATCTCGAGGTACCACTGTATATATGTTTTTGTTTCCCATCTAGATCTTCATGAGCTGCACAGGAACGAAGGCTGATTTAGTTCTCCATCTCTCGCACCGGGCAGAGGTCCTGACATCCAGCATTCCTTCAAAAATCCCAGGCAAGAGCGGGGCAGATGGAAAAACAGAAAGAAGCTAGGAGCTGGCTGGTGAGTGCAAATATTTATTATTTCCTTTTCTTTCCGTGCAATGTGTAAAAACGTCTCCCCTGTCAGGAGTTGCTCGGTACTTCATAAACCATGTTTCCCAACGGGGGTGGGCAGGAAGTGCCGCGCAGAGAAGGACGTGCCTTGGGAAAATCGGCCAGGTGATTCTGACATGGCCTTCCTTCCTTCTACGAAGAGATAAGAACCAGTGGCCCACCTGAATCCATTCCCAAAAGACATGGGCCGGCGACGACATTTCCAGCAAAGAGAGCTGCATATTCAAAGGCACAGAAGTACAGTGGTACCTCGAGATACGAGTTTAATTCGTTCTGTAACCTTGAGGCGTGGGAAACTATGAGATGCTCAAGTCGAGGTAAACTGGTGGGTCGTGTGTAGCCGGCCTATCCACACGATTACTCCTATCTCAAATGTTGCCTGTATTTTAAAGCAAAAATCGCTCATATCTCAAAAATCTCGTATGTTAGGGCACTCGTATCTCGAGGTACCACTGTATGGCATTTGGGGAAGCTTCAAGTAGCCTGGGTGCCCGCCTCTTTGCCAGTGTTTGCTCCTGCCCTCTTAGTTATATTCATTAGGATGATTCCGCCAGAACAAGGCACAAAAGGATTTCTGGGTGGCATCGAAGCTTTTCTGCCACCTGGAATTTCTTGATGTTGGTTGGGTGCACTTCGATGAGAAGCCAAGTAAAGGGGGACAGATACAGTCTCTCCCCGTCGCCCCCCACATAATTTTAGCAAGAAAGCATTCCTGAGAGAAGCTATTAGTTTCCTAAATTGGAGAAGGGAATAGAAAAGCCATAAATGGTTGCCAAAAATATAGACTGCCCTCACGCTGGAACCGGGCTGGACCCGGGCTGTGGGCTCGCCTCTCTGACCCGGTCAGGGTTTCCAGCTTTCTTGGGGTTAAACATAGCCCAGAAACGCGTTGCTACAAAACAGAATGGAAACACCGAGCCCGGTTTAACTCAATTTCCCTGGATCAGGGTGGGTCCCTGCTACCCTAAAATAGCATGTGAACAGCAGAGTTTTCTCAAAGGCCTTCTACCAGATTAAATTACCAAAATAAATAGCAGCTCTATTTTATCTGCAGTATCAGCGCGATCGTATAACACGACGTAGGCTGGTATCACTTAACCAGCTGGGCTTAAAACACACACACACACACACACACACACACACAAAACCCCATAGTGGAATATTGGAAAGCATCGGGCGCTAATGCATACCACAGCGTGTCTGGCTTATGACCGTATTATGATGAATTAAAACGTTAGATCTGACTAATTGATTCAGAATCCCCGTGTTCTGCAATGTGATGTCCTCTCTGAGAAACCACACTCCGAGGCTGATTTCCACAGTGAAGAGAGCAGAAAGGGCTATTCTTGCAGAAAGATTAGCAGACGGTAGGTTGGCATAGATATGTTCAACCATCCTCATTCTTTAAAACTTGAAAACAAGTGAAAGAAGTATAGGTCAAGTCACTTTACCAGGTGAACCCAGACAAGAAAAAAGGAGGGATATATTAAACAAAAGATGAAAATGTTTCATCATTTTGATCTTATCACTTGCAGATTTCCAATAGAACCAAACCTCCGTAACTGGAGATTTTGAACTCGCCAGTAGAGGTGGAAGGGGTGTATATTTAATTTCTTAAAAAGGTTCGTTAAATGCAAAATACTTCTCATTCTTTCTTACTGAGGTACTAGAGGCCTGATGCACGAAATTCGTGCAAGGGGCTTGGCCCTCACAGCCGTGGTGGCTGCCTCAGGCCTTGGTCCTCAGAGCCCCGGTTTCATCTGGAAGGTTGTCCAGAAGGTTGTCTGGACGGTCGTTCTATTATTTGGGCACCCGGTCTAATTAGCATATTATACTTTATTATTATAGATGATTGACATAAAAACACATTAATTTCAGGTGTATGATATAATGATTCTATATTTGTATATGTTGCAAGATGATCACCGAAATGAGTCTGGTTAACAGCCACCTGTTACCACACAGAGTGACAACATTTTTTCATTTCTTTTTTTTTAATATATATTTTATTGATTTTTTACAGAGAGGAAGGGAGAGGGATAGAAAGTCAGAAACATCGATGAGAGAGACATCTATCAGCTGCCTCCTGCACGCCCCACACTGGAGATGTGCCCACAAGCAAGGTACATGCCCCCGACCAGAATCAGTCGGCAGGCCGAAGCTCTATCCACTGAGCCAAACCAGTCTTGGCAATTTTTTTATTTCTTGTGGTGAGAACTTTTAAGAAATATTATTCTTAGTCACTTTCATATATGCAATAAAGCACTGTTAACTATAGTCACCATGATGTATATTACATCCCAAAGACTTATGTTCTTTTTTAAAAAAATATTTTTACTGATTTCAGAGAGAAAGAGGGAGAGATAGAAACATCAATGATGAAAGAGAATCATTGATTGGCTGCCTCCTGCACGCCCTCTAATGGGGATCGAGCTCCCGAGGCAGGTATGTGCCCTGACCATGGAATTGACCTCCTGGTTCATAGGTAGACACTCAACCATTGAGACACACTGGCCGGGTAGGACTTAGGTATTTTGTAACTATAGGTTTGTATCTTTTGACCACCTTTACCTATTTCTAGTCCAACCCCTCATTTTATTACTTTTAAGAACATATATTATTTAAACTAATGCTTTTAATTACTCCCAAATTCTAGCAGCCCTACTAACTAGACAATTCTTTTAGTCTATTATTATACTAGACAACTTCTGTTGGTCTCCTATTAAATTGTCCATATTTTAATAAGTGATTTACTTTTAAGTTTAACAGCCTCAGTAATCTTATTGGTAATATAAGCATATTATAAAATGGGCAGATAAAATTTCAATATGTCCACGTTTTTGTGCGTCGATGATGTTAACGTGGTACTTTGCAAGATATTTACATTCTCATTTACATGGTAGTTGATATTAACTAAGCAGATAGTAAAACATTTAGTGAAGACATTAACGTGAGGCCACATTCACAGAAGCGAAGAATCATGGCGTTTGAAGAGACAGACCACGCCGTCCAATTAACCCACGACAGCAAGCCCGTGGACAATCCATTCTATTTTTGTATGGCCGAGACAGTGAAAATGTTCTTTCTTAAGATGAGCTAGGGCCTGCCAACCTGTAACTTTCCATCTGCTTGCCCTACTTTTTCCCTTTGGAAAAATATAAACTAAACACGATTCCTTTCCTATAGACGAACTATCCAAATATTTGAAGACTGCTATCATATTCCGCTTGTATTATTTTCCTCTTCTCTTTCATGCGATACGCTGTCAAGCCAAGTTTCCCCATTTCAGACTTCCATTATTGAATTTTGGGGAAACAATTGTAGACCCTATGGTTTTTAAACCTCATTTTGTCAGAGGAAACACAAATAGCTGATAAAATACAAGAAATGACTGAATCTCAAAAATTAGGAATAAAAAGTAAAGTGCAAACAATTGAGATGCCAGTTATATGTGCGGACAGAGATTTACAAAGGATGAAACCAAGAGTCTGGCAAAGGAGGAAAACCGGGACCCTCCCACACGGCTGGTGAAAAAGTAAGTTGATGCAACCTTTTTGGAAGGCAAGTTAGCAATATCCATGTCAACCATCACCGTTCAGGAATTACCCTAAAGAATTATTGGTTTTGGGGCAAACACTTAGTTAGAAGCATGTTTATGGTCACAATGTCCAAAAGAATAAAAAGGAAAACAATCTTATAACAGCTACATAAATTTCAGAATGCCCACTGTGGTATTGGAAAGTGGTATTTCAGAAGAATATTTAATGATGTGGTATTAACTGGGAAAAAGTAGGTGTTGAGTTGATCCCTATTCTCTAAAAAATTACACACACACACAATATAGAGAGATAAGCAGGCAAGTACTGTATTTTCAAGCGTATAAGACCACTGGGCATATAAGACAACCCCAACTTTTCCAGTTAAAATATAGAGTTTGGGATATACCCGCCCTACAAGATGACACCTGGCGTATAAGATGAGCCTTGACTCTTGAGAAGATTTTCCTGTGTTAAAAAGTCGTCTCATATGCCGGAAAATACGGTATATATAATAAGAAAAACTGGAAGGATTTATATCCAAGTGAAATCAGTGGTCATTTAAATGAAGTCCTATTTTGGTTTGATGTAATCATATCATCATTGCAAAGCATTCTGAATCGCTTTTCTGACATATAATCCATTAGCTCCTCCCACACCCCTTGAGCTTTGTCATCCTTTTTTTTTTTTTAAATATATATTTTATTGATTTTTCACAGAGAGGAAGGGAGAGGGATAGGAAGTTAGAAACATAGATGAGAGAGAGACATTGATCAGCCGCCTCCTACACGCCCCCTACTGGTGATGTACCTGCAACCAAGGTACCTGCCCTTGACCGGAATCAAACCTGGGACCTTTTAGTCCTCAGGCCGACGCTCTATCCATTGAACCAAACCGGTTTCAACGAACTTTGTCATCTTTAAACATGACAGACACATGGTCTTTCCTTCTATCCAAATCATTTTGCAAACCGTCCAACAGGCAGAGCCCAGGACTAAGCGTGTTCCCCTTTTGTAATAAAACATGGGTCAAGGCACCCGAATCTGACTACGTGTTGATGGCGAAGGCGAAAGGCCATTCATTCAACCACATATGGTTTCCTCAGATACGTATGGAAACCCTGTATATATCAGGCCTGTGCTAGCTACGGGGCTTCCCAACCATCTGCAAATCAGCATCTTGTTCTGCTTTAAGGACCCTTAAACCTGGGCCAGGGACTCTACCTCCATTTATTCAACAAGTGTCTCTTGGGCATCCACTGTGGATCAGTCCATGTGGTGGGTGCTGGGGAAACCGGGTGAAATGATCCCCTAGCAGCAGATTTGAGAACAGAGTCTCCTTATTTTGGCCCAAATATGTGACTCCTGTCCTTAAATTAGGCCTTAGACTTGGTCCCTTGGTCATTATTGGGCTCCCAGTGCCTGAGACTAGGAGGTTGGAGTCCTTCTTCCGAAATCAGCTTTCCGTTCTGTACCTGGAAGGATTTGCTCTGACCCAAGTTCAAAGCCAGAGATTACATATGGATGAGTAGCCAAACCAGAGAGCGAAGCCCCAGCTCCTTTTATCCCTCCCAGAGATCAAACTGAAAATTGCTCATTTTAAAGATAAAAGTCGTCTCTTCTCCATCTCAAAACGTTTATGCATATGCGTATGTAATATTTATTTATGTCTCCCATGTGGGGAGTTAGATACAAATGATCCTGAGACATATGGAGAACATTTTCTTTTCAAGTAAACAGAGATTACTAATATTCGGGGAGAACCAATGTCAAATGAGTGTTGGCTCCTCCAAATCCCTGAGAGTTTGAGAAAATGACTAACTGCAGGTTCCAGAAAAGTCCTCCATCTTCCCTGGGTTAGCAGCAGTCTCAAGGCTAACATAAGCTTGGCCCTTATTTGGAGGAATGGGAGGCTTATATATAGGTTACTTAAGTGGCATAGCAAGTAATGTGGTGATGCAGTCAGTGTTCGAGGTGGTACAGTATTGATTTTTGGCTCAGAAGCTAATTGCATTTACATACCTAATTAGTGGTCCTTGCTCGGTCGGTCTGGTTAAATGAGCTAGCTGAGGCTCCCGAGGCTGGAGATTCAGATTTAAGCCTCTCAGATTAGTTCTAATCCATGATCGTACATTGTGTGCTTAATCCTAAACTATGGGCTTAACCATAATTACATAATGACTGTCGTTTAATTAATGTCGTAGGGAAAAATATTTTCTCTTAGGTTCAGTACCTGGAGCTTGTGACTTAAACTGCCAAAAAAAAAAAAAAGATTAACAGGAAAAAAAGGAATACACCTTTTATTTTATATTCATATTATAATATTTTATGTGCATGGAGACCTTCATGGAAAAGAAATGAATCTACAAAGAGGCATCAGACTTGGGGGCTGATGTGCCATTTTAACAGAGGAGTTTTGAGCTTCTAGGAGGTTCTAGAGCCACTTCAGTGTCACCTGACATAAGGGAAAGACAGCGTGGAAGAAATATCTTAGTTTTGTTCATTTGACAAAGATATTTGGCCACATAAAACACGGTGTGAGAGACCTTTGCCAGCTTTAAGGGGCCTCGAGTGAGAGGGTCTTGAAGTTTAAGTTCACAAGCTTCATGAAGTATAAGAAGTATGAAGCTCTCTCCTCCTATGGGTGCTCCACTTCTCCCTCCTTCTACACTGACTCTTGGGATGCTAGGTGGGTCTATTAACTAGATTCAATTTGTACCACCTGTCAGATAAGAACGGGGACCTTGGCCTGGCAGGCGTGGCTCAGTGGTTGAGCGTCAACCTATGAACCAGAAGGTCACCGGTTCGATTCTCAGCACATGCCCATGTTGTAGAGGGCATGCCAATTGATGTTTCTCTCTTGCATCAATGTGTCTCTCTCCCTCTCCCTTCCTGCCTCTCTAAAATCAATAAAAACATGTTTGTTTGTTTTTTAAATTAAACCTGAAGATGGATATGTTGATTAGTTTGATTATGGTGATTATTTCACAATTATACATATATCAAAAATCATGATGTACTCCTTATATGTATAAATGTCTTATTTGTAAAAAAAAAAAAAAAAAATTAGACCCAAGCAAATCCACAAACATAAAAAGCAAGACTGACATGAACCTTTTCCGAAAATGCAAATCCAACCTAAATTGCTCCCCTGTTTCTTAGGTTTAAAAAAAAAAAAATTTCTGGCCGGTTATTTTTTTTTCCAAATTAATTTTGGATCATGAGATTCTATTAGCTGGTTTTTGCTGGCACCGCATCGCTGAAAGGATGACAAGAAATCGGGAGCCTTGCAAATTTGACATGTCTGCCCTAAGAATTCCAGTCCCGTTTTATAACCCCCAAAGCCTTAGATCATTCAGATCTGGTTTAGATAAGCTGACGAGAATGAAAGCAAATCAGTGCATCTCCTAAGCTTCCCCCAGCCATTCTTCATTAGGGAAGAGTCGTGTCTGCCTTTTATGAAAACGCAAAGCCAAAGACCAATCCCCACTGACTCTCCTTTCATCTGAAACTTTTCCCACAATTCTGCCGCCAAGTGCAGAGCAGAAGTTTCAATTTCGGCATTGCTGCTTTTCAGCTACAGGGAAGTGAGAAGGAGACCTTCCCTAAACCCTCTTTGTACCACCAGCATCTCTTTGGTCCAAAAAATTCCCAGAGAGCCCAGCTGGTGTGGCTCAGTGGTTGAGCATCGACCTAGGAACCAGGAGGTCACGGTTCAATTCCTGGTCAGGGTACATGCCTGGTTTGCGGGCTCGATCCCCAGTGGGGGCATGCAGGCAGCAGCTGATCAATGATTCTCTCTCATCATTGATATTTCTATCTCTCCCTCTCCCTCTTCCTCTCCCTTTCTCTCTAAAATCAATAAAAACATTGTTTAAAAAGAGCCAGGCATTTGTGAGTACTCTAAAGGTGTGCCAATGATGTACATCTTTGCTGCTGAAGACTAAGAAGATTCCTTAAATCAGCGGTTCTCAACCTGTGGGGTCGCGACCCTTTTGGGGGGGTGTCCATCGACCCCATCATAGGGGTCGCCTAAGACCATCAGAAAACATAGATATTTACATTGCGATTCACAACAGTAGCAGAATTACTGTTAGGAAGTAGCAAAGAAAATAATTTTATGGTTGGGGGTCACCACCACATGAGGAACTGTATTAAAGGGTCCCCGCATTAGGAAGGTTGAGAACCACTGCGTTAAATGAGTATTACTACAAGTGTTACAAGCTCTTTTCAGTCTTCATCAAATTCTAGCCAGAGGCATCCACTGAGACCACTGTAAGAGGGTATAGAGCAGAGATGCGTGCAAATCCAAGCTCTCTCTGTAATGCTGACAGAGCGGAGCATAGTGCAGAGAAGGAAAAACAGCTTTCTTCTGCCCTTGATGGACACACTCTGCCCTAATCTCCTGGGAAACTCATCTTAAAGGAAGACTTTTGAATC
This sequence comes from Lasiurus borealis, assembly GCA_004026805.1. Taxonomy (NCBI): domain Eukaryota; kingdom Metazoa; phylum Chordata; class Mammalia; order Chiroptera; family Vespertilionidae; genus Lasiurus; species Lasiurus borealis. Next base: position 19,875 of record PVJN01027806.1, read on the forward strand.
CCCATTCACTTCCAATAGGAGGGATCGGAGGCAGAGCTGCCTCGTCTGAAATTCCAGCCGGCGGCAATTACAGAATTCTCAACAGGAGACAGTATGATTGTGCTTGAGATCGTCTGCTCCAGTATCTGCGTTTTCTATACAGAGACACGAGGCTCAGAGAGATGGGGTGTCTCTGCCGGGGTGTCCCGGCCAGTTTGAGTCTGAGCTAGGATCACTGCCTCGGTTTTTCCTCGCTTGGAGCTTCCCGCGTGTCCTTGGACACTGGTGGTTTCTTTCGGTTCTCATAAATTAGAGAAGCTCCGGACTGCAATCGGGTCGTTACTGGCTGTTCTTTCTGTTGTCATATCGCAACTCTGAGTCTCAACCCTGAAGATTATAAAACTGGCTCGACAACCTCTCGATTTTTCAATGATGACTGTGAATGTCTGAACACCTGGTGTGGCTACACCCCAAAAGATTGAGGGCCCATAAAACTCTAGAACATACTCGGAGTGGCCAGATTATGATGATCTCTGAACACATAATAATCTGGCCACTCTCTATATGAAAGGCCCAGTGAATGAATTTGTGCATGGGTGGGGTCCGGCCAGCCTGGCTAGGGGGAGGGGACATGGGCAGCTGGCTGACCTGCCTGCTGGTCGAACTCCTGGCTGAGGGGACAATTTGCATATTAGCTTTTTTTTATATAGGTTATACACTGAGTGGCCAGATTATTATGACCTCTGAATGCATAATAATCTGGCCACTTAGTGTATATTGTCACATGCTCCTTAGATGTTGTGAATTCCAGGGAGAGAAATTAATTACATCTGTCCTGGTCAGGGCCTACCACAGTACCTGTAGCTCCCCACAAATATTGTTTCCCTAAATTCTTCCCTGTCTATAACCTGGCCAATTCAGCAGCTCAAGTGATGTCCTCTTCTAAGCAGCACCTCCCATTCACAAAGTTTCTGCAGTCAATGTGTCCATCTCACGCCCACCTCCAGTTGCAAGCCCGGGACACTGTGTTCTTTGCCTTCATATTTCTCTCACTGGCTTGGCCAGTGGGTCGGTTTGTATGCGTTGCTGTTTTGTGAAGTCAACTATTGAATTATAACAAGCACATAGAGAGATCCTCAGAAGTGTATGAGCTTCCTGCATTTTCTCAAAATAAGCACCGTTTTTTGTTGTTTTTTTTATGAAAAATCACAACAATAATAGGAGATCCTGTCTCTGTCGGTGGAAACGTTATAATCTCTTTAAAATATGTGCATACAAATATAATTCTGCAATGACATGTGCTAAAGAAGTGGATGGCATGATATTTATTGGAAGAGTTCAGAGGAGAGAAAGGACTGGACTGGAATAGTTTGGGAGGATTGCATGGAAGACAGAATTTAGGGCTAGGACTTCGAGAATAGCTAGGAATTGGAATCGGATAAAAGGAAGGAAAGAAAGAAAATTCTTGTTGGAGGGACAGAAGGGTCCAGTGTCACCTTGTTCAATATGTGGCCAGTAGGTGAACAGTAAATGAAATGATGCTAAAATAGAGGATTAATATTTTATGTTACTAGTAAGAGAAATTCTATTTCATAGGTCGATGCTTCTGGTTCATAGGTTGACACTCAACCACTGAGCCACACTGGCAGTGCAAATCTTTCTTTCTTTCTTCCTTTCTTCCTTCCTTCCTTCCTTCCTTCCTTCCTTCCTTCCTTCCTTCCTTCCTTCCTTTCTTCCTTTCTTTCTTTTCTTTTTCTTTTTTTAAAAAGGGATGGGAGTTAAGAGAAGAAAAGGCTGTTTGGGACATTGACCCAGCTGTGTGGTCTAGCGCGATGGTACACCCTGGCCAAGTCCAGGGCTCCACCTCCAACAAACCTACGTGCTCACCCCGGCGGGGCCTGACCCAGCGTGACAGCATCAGGAATGGAAAAGAAGAGAAGATGTGTGAGAGACTGTAAAATACCTCAAGTGTTGTCGAACATAGCTTAATTGGTCGTAAGAAATTAAAAGGCCAGCCCTGGTTTAATATGTCATTTCCCTAATAACATTTGAGGCCGAGCGCTTGATGTTTTAATTCCAAAAACTAACTTGCGACTTGCACCGAGGAGGTTGGCCCGGGAGGTGATATATTTTCGGTCAAAGGCTTTTTTGATGAGCCTTGAGAAACAACAACCCCATACTCCTTTCATTTGTGAGCTTGACCCCATGTGGAGGTATGGGCCAGGCAAATAAATAACAAGCATAAGAACGCCTTTATTCCTCTCACATTCCCTTGACTTTGTCCTTTGTGCCATGGCGAACTGGAAAGGGGACATTGAAGCATTAATACGGTTCTGGGAGGCACAATTTTCAATACGTTACACTGTTGTGCTAAGAGGGTTTGCCACCCCGATTCGTTTGACTCGGTCCCCCCTCCGGTAAGAATCAGCAGAGTCAAGTAGCTCAAAGGATATTCCCTGAATCTAAATAAATACGAGGGTTTTATAAATTTTCCACAGAGATTTATGGGGTACCTCCTGAGTGGCTGCCACCCTCGAGTGTCCTCCTGGCACGCGGGGCTGGGACTCAATAAATATTTACTGGGTGAACGAATGAATTGGTGAAAAGCGGTGTTTTAGGAGGCCAGTGTGCCCGATTTGAGGAGGAGGAGGCCAGAAGCAGAGACAATAGGTGACTTTTGTTGTAACCGTGACCTTGGATTGCAAAGGCTGACATGTGAATACGAAGGAGAGGGTATGGGAGAGATGTCCTATGGGTAGAGAGTGTGCATTGTGGCTCATGTAGGGAAACTATGAAGGTAAAGGAGAAAGTAAAAAGAGCCAATGAGAGTTGAGTACAGAGGTACCTCGAGATACGAGTGCCCTAACATACAAGATTTTTGAGATACGAGCCATCGAGCGAGCGATTTTTGCTTTGAAATACGAGCAACATTTGAGATAGGAGTAATCTCGCGGATCGGCCGGCTGCACACGACCCACTAGTTTACCGAGACTCGAGCGTCTCATAGTTTCCCACGCCTCAAGGTTATGGAACAAATTAAACTCGTATCTCGAGATAGCACTGTATTTGAATTTCAGTAGGAGGAGTCGTCAAGTAGAGGGGAGAGAACAGAAACAGTATTACTGGTAAACAGATTTGGTTGGGGGCAGGCATGGTAGGAGCGTTTGCAGGCAGATATCCTAGGAGTAGACTTCTCCATCTGGCGTCCGGGCCAAGAGGCCTGAACTAAAGTCTTCAATTAGTCAATCAACTACAGAGTGCAGTGAGTTGTTAAGTCAGATTGACATGGTGATAAAAAAAAATCAACCATGTTAGGCAAAAGAAAAAGTATATTATTTTCATCATAACCCAATCATCGAATTTCTTTGGACAGACTGGTGCATTTCATGTAAGTCCAGAGTGCATGGAATCCGACTGCCCTTTTGAACTGCATTCATATGGTGCCCACATCAAGAGCCATGCTCTACCAAAATATTTCCCGATCTTTTCCCATTATCATCCTCCAAAGAGCTTTTACAGACAGCTTGATAGGATGGTATATGTAGTTAAAGAAAACACACACACACACAACACAACAAAACTAATACGTTCACTGTGTATAAAGAGCAGAAATGTAAGCACCACAGCAAGAGGAGGGCAGGAAAGAGGCGGGCAAAACAGAGAGGACACATTTGAAGGGTTGAAGGAACAAGAAAATCTGCAAGTGACTGAATCAGGGGAAAAGAGTTTTCATGAAAAGGTAATAGGAATCATGAAACACTCAAGAAACAAGAAAAGACAAAAAATAAATAAATTTAAGAAAAGGCTAGTAGATTGATCCTTGCCGAACGAAGCATATTTAGAACGTACATCTGTGGCTACACACGTGCCTTATTTATAACCAGCGCGACCCGTGTTACCCACGAAGCAGGAATCATTGCCTGCCCCCCAGTTATTTGGAGCTCTGCGTATATTTTTAAAGAAAGCTGTTTGGTTTGTGGCTTTCCACGTGCTGCGTGGACACTGGGCGGCTTTATCACAACGGGAGTTTAGATATACAGCTCCTTTCCCCCGCAGTGAAGGCCGCTGATTGTCAAGCATCAAGGAAAACACAGTCCATCTGAGGTGGAGGCTTACTTTCAGCAGGAACTGGCAGTCCACGCATCGGGCGGCTAACAAAGAATTTTCAGTGCAGGGACCAAGAGGGGGGTGGCCACCGGGCTCCGGCGTCCAGGTAGCCACTGTGAAGGGCGGTGAAGACATCAGTAACCACACGGGGAAGGTTTTCAGGCCGCCGCTGTGTGGGATTTTGTTTATGGGTCCATTTGGCAAACAACTGCCCTCAGACCAAATATTCAAGTAGCTTCGGCCTGGGGATAATTAGGTAGGTGGTTCTGTGTCCACACTGAGTTCTGCACTTGACAGGATCTATGAAATTCACTCAGCCCCCTCTCGCCTCCCCATCCCCACTCCCAGCCTGTGAGCTATCCCTGTTTTACAAGATTCTGAGGGATTCTCAGGCGGTGTCGACTTGATTACTTCCAGCTACGGGTCACTCACTACACACTGTGAAGTTCTTTCTGAAACTGGTGATCTGTATGTAGCATAGAAATGTGAACAATCTCTTGGAACTAACACTGTTTTTAGCACTTAATATATATGTAAATTCATGTCATAGATAATATAGCCACATAGCAGAGCAAATGCCATTAATATCCCTAATTTTTAGGTGAGAAAATTAAAGCATCAGTTATGTAATCTTCCTAAGATATAAGTTTTTGAACCAGCAGCTGAGCTCATCATAACTGGTTTGCTTTTATTTCTTTTCTTTTCTTTTTTTATTATTATTTTTTGTATATCCCAGTGATCTGACATAACATAATAGGCAAACATCCCAATAAATCCCACACCCATCCAGCACCATGTCTGGTTATTAGAATACTAAGGGCCTGGTGCACGAATTCGTGCATGGGCGGGGTCCCTCTGGGTGGCCTGCAGGGATTGGGCCAAACCTGCAGTCCCACACTGTCTGCAGCTCCTACCTTCCACCTCTGCTCATCCCTGCCCCACTGTGCCTGCCACAGGCTCGCACCCCATAAGTCCCTATTGGGAGAGGCTTGTACTGTCGCAGAGCCCTCACCAGCATGAGCCCTGTGTCTGGTGCCCTCCCAAGGGGAGTGGCCTGCGGGCTTGGGCTGAAACCAGCTCTCTGACATCCCCTGAGGGGTCCTGGATTGTGAGAGGGTGTAGGCCAGCCTGAGGGACCCCACCAGTGCACAATCCAGCCGGGAAGGAACCTCTGGAGGGCTCCAGGGCATGTCTGGCCCATCTTGTTCAGTCCTGCTTGGCCAGACCCCAGCAGCAAGCCAACCTACCAGTCAAAGCATCTACCCCCTGGTGGTCAGTGCACGTCATTGCAAGCAGTTGAGCAGCCTTAGCATATCATTTGCATATTACGCTTTGATTGGTTGTTTGGTTGTTCTGCTGTTTGGTCTATTTGCATATAGGATTATTATATAGGATTATTGACTACATTCCCTAGGCTGCACTTTACATCCCATGACTATTTTTAAAAATATATATATTTTATTGATTTTTTACAGAGAGGAAGGGAGAGGGATAGAAAGTCAGAAACATCGATGAGAGAGAGACATCCATCAGCTGTCTCCTGCACGCCCCACACTGGAAATGTGTCCAAAACCAAGGTACATGCCCCCGACTGGAATCAAACCTGGGACCTTTCAGTCCACAAGCCTACGCTCTATCCACTGAACCAAACCGGTCTCGGCCCATGACTATTTTGTAACAACCAATTTGTTCTTAATCCCTTCACCTTTTTCAACCACACTCCCCATGCCCTCCTCCCATCTGGCAACCAACAAAATAACTGGTTTGCTTTGATGCCTAATCCTTCTTGCTAGTAATTCATATATTAAGGCCTTCCTAAGCATTTTCCCCCCAGGCTGTCTCCAGTTAATGTAACCGTTTTTCTCAGGCCAGGGCTGTGATTTTTCTAGAAAAGCTCGCCATTGTCCCTCTTCATCCTAGTGTCCGGTCTCACCTCCCTTCTGACTAATGTGCCGAACTGTGTGGGATTGTACAATGGTCAGGTCCTCCCATCAGCCTGCGAGGTGAAAACTGAGTCTAGCCAAATGGCCCTTGAACAGAGCCCTCAGCTGCCTTGAACAGGAGTACATGCGATCGTACGTGTACAGTCCATCAGAGCGCCTTCTGTTCACTGGAATCTGAGAGCCACTGCGGTCGAGGGAAGAAGGAACAAAAGGAAAGCTGATATGCAGAGGCTGGGCACCGAGAACGTTCTGCTTGCTTTTAAGGTAACGATCAAATTCCCAGTGGTGAATGGAGGTTGGGTGGGAAAGGGGGAATTTATCCTGTTCATCGGCACTATTGCCTCATTCTAAAGAAACAGTAAGCTCTATAGCTATAGAAACAAATAAATGTTAAAATTTTTAATGGAGAATATTCAACTATGAAGCTCCATAGTATATTGACATATAGGTATATGTGTGTGTATATTAATATATTTGTGTTGCTGTAAGGATTAAAGAAGAAATGAGAGAAACGCAGGTTCTGGAATCAGTGTGTAAGTTTAGTACAGTGGTACCTCGAGATACAAGTGCCCTAACATGCGAGATTTTTGAGATTCGAGCCGTCGAGAGAGCGAGCGATTTTTGCTTTGAAATATGAGCAACATTTGAGATAGGAGTAATCGTACGGATCAGCCGGCTGCACACGACCCACCAGTTTACCTTGACTTGAGTGTCTCATAGTTTCCCACGCCTCAAGGTTACGGAACGAATTAAACTTATATCTCAAGGTACCACTGTATAATGTAATGGCAGGTCTCACCATCAGCAGGCATTCTCAATAAGGGATATACACCCCGACCCCCCACTCAAGGGGGAGAAATTGGTTCTTGGGACGCAGAAATCTTAAAATATTTACAATTTCTTGTGTTTAATTTTTAACTAGTCCAACCGTAGCTTTAGAACATGAACAGGCAGAGCTGGGGTTCAAACCCTGCTTTGCCTGACTTGGAGGGGACACAAGTGCATGGCCAAGGTGCTCTATTAACCAGGTATACTTGATCCTGGGTCCAGTTGATATTTTGTTTCCGCATAGCCTGCCTTTCCAAGTATATTTGAATCTGACTGATATTAGATTGAGTTTTATATCCTAAGCACATCCACAAAGGTTTTGGCAAGACAAAGGGTCTTCTTTAAGGCCAGTTTGACCTTAAAGTTTTTAAAAATATGCTTTAATTGGTCTTTAGAAGGAAAGAGAGGAAGGAGAAGCAGAGAGAAACACCGGTCGCTACCTCCTGCTTAACCTCTACTGGGGATTGAGCCTAAAACTCAGGCATGTGCCCTGACCAGCAATCAAACCAGTGATCTCTTGGTACATGGGACAAGTGAATACTGCAAAAATACACTGAAAGGCTTTTCCAAATTAACTTACAGGTTATGTCATTCTGATCAAAATTATATTTGAATTTTATGAGAGCAAAATAATTCTAAAGTTCATCTGGCATAATAAATAAATAAAAACAGCTAAGAAAATTTTGGACATTCAAAATACTGAGGGCTACAGATTTTAAAATATATTGGAAAAATAAAATTATTCATGCAGTGTCACATAGGTAAAAATATAGATGGACAAATAGTATATGTAACAACTCAATAATTTTTTTTAAATGAGGGAGTAATAAATTATTCAATAAACTAGGAGATTTGCCATTTGAATAAAAGTTAATTTTGATAGCAACCATAAACCTTATATTAACACAAATACCGGGCTTACTGAAAATTCAGTGTCAAATTAGGAAAACATAAATAAGTATAGGTGAATATATGTCAAGTTTCTGAGTGGGGACTGGATTTCCAAGCATAAAAAGCAG
>PVJN01027807.1:0-27748 GCA_004026805.1 Lasiurus borealis
CACACACACACAGTCTGCGTGGCCAGATTATTATGACCACCTGATGTTTGTAGGCAAATTAGCTGTACACTCACTGCACTGTATGAGATATGGAAGCTGAAGGCCTGTTCAAACACCTTTGCTGTCTGCAGTTACCAAGATAAAACATCTCCAATTCGCATAGGAACACAAGGATTGCACAGTTGAGCATTGGAAAAAAGTCACATCGTCCAATGAATCATGTTTCCAGTTGCATCATGCAGACGGCAGAGTGAGAATTTCACAGAAACAGCATGAAATCATGCACCCCACATGCATGAGTACAACCCTTCAAGCTGGTGGGGGCAGAGTTATGATTTGGGGCATGTTTTCCTGGCATGATTTGGGCCCTTTAATTCATGTGGAACATCTGAATAGCACAACATACCCAAGTATCATTGCTGATCAAGTTCATCCTATCATATCGATGGCATATCCCAATGGAGATGGCTACTTCCAATAAGACAATGCGCCAGGCCACGGTGCTCGTACTGTGCAGGAGTGGTTTCAAGAACATGAGGGGGGCTTTCCCTTGCTTAGGTGGCCCCACAATCACCAGATCTCAATCCAACCGAGCATTTGTGGGAGGAAGTTAAAAGAGCCATCAGGCAGCTGGTTCCACCACCATCAAATCTCACAGAACAGGACAGAGCTGTTCATCAGGCCTGGTGTCAGATTCCTCGCATCACCTTTCAACATTTCGGGGAGTCAATGCCAAGAAGAATCACTGTAGCATTGAAGGCAAAAGGTGGCCCAACAAAGAACTGATGGGTGGTCCTACTAGACTGGCCACTTAGAGTATGAGTGTGTGTGTGTGCATGTGTGTGTGTGTGTGTGTGTACTTTTTCATTCAGAGTAATGTGGTAGTGATTTATTTTCTAACAACATCCAGTCTATACCACATATATTTGGGAAAATGAACTGATGATGAGGTGGGAAATTTTAAATTTATAATTTTTTTCACCCTAAAACATAGAAAGTACCTATCTTCCCTGAGTGCTGATAAAAATGAAAATGGCAGCTTTTCCAAGGTTTTGCATTGCTGCTAGGTCTGGAAAATAAAATTCTCTTGTGTCGGGGGGAGGAGGAATGGAACTTGGAGCAGTGGAGAGACAAACTACATAAATTCTAATATCGTTCCTAAGTCAGCTTTAGCTTCTGGCCCAATCGTGGGGCATTTTGGGGGCGCAGAAAGTTGAGTCAGGATATTATGTGGCTTTCTGATCACTCAAAACAGGTGATTTCATGTGGACGATTGTAGTACAATAAGCACTAGTATGAGTTTCCAGCTAAGGAACTTTTGCTGTAGTAAAAGGTGGTGTAAAGCCTGCGACTACATTTTCTTTCATAGTCCCAGGTTCTTAACAATCAAAGATAAATGAACCGCCCTTGCCTTCAGCGCGAGCGAGGAGGAAAAATGCACATACACACACCCTGGGGGAGGAAAAGGCAGCAAGCCGAGCTCTCCTCAGTAGCTCAATGAAGGAGGGAGAGGCTCACGGGGAGGTTTGTGGGAGTGAATCTAATTATCAGTCTCTTACTTTCATTAATAGATTGGAGCAAGTTAACTTCTCAAAGGAAAAGCAAGTAGACATTACGCCGGAATCCTAGATACATTACGCTTGTTTAAGCATCAGTTTCACAAAAACAGTGTGTGGGGCTTTATCCATCCTTCATGAGGCTGGGCAGGGGGGCTGAAAGAACCACTGAGGAAAAGGCAAAAACTGGTACACACAGTGTACGTGGAGATGGGAGGGCAGAGCATGCTGCAGAATGGAAAAGCTCACTTTTACACATTGTAATGTACGTCTGTGCAGTTCAATTATCCAGACGAATCCTCAGGGGGAAATTTTCGCTCTAATCCATTTGAATGTATTCTTATGACCCAGTGTCATGTCTCCTTTTCCACCAATGCTGAAAGTTAATTTGGGTCTAGTCTATATGTTTCTTAACTAATATTTTCTTCTTATTTTCTTAGCCTTACTAGCCAAAAGTCTGATGATGACTATGAAGATTATGCTTCTAACAAAACATGGGTGTTGACGCCCAAAGTTCCCGAGGGGGATGTCACTATTATCTTAAACAACCTCCTAGAAGGATATGACAATAAACTCCGACCTGATATAGGAGGTATGCAGAAGTCTTTTGTGCATAGAAACTCATCAACATGCCTAACACATTAGAAGACAACACCAGCGTATTTCAATAGCCAGAATTATTTAAATGAAACCTTCACTTGTTATAAAGATCAATCATATCTCTCTCACACACACACACACACACACACACACACACACACACACACAGCATTCTGGCTTGAGGATAGGATGGGCACTGATAATTTCAAATGAGGAAAGGTGATTTTTCAAATGAGACTTGAGAGCTAGAAATTCAATTCTTGCTAGATATCCCAGACAAAAACTTTATGAAGAGACATCAAACAAACAAACAAACAAACAAAAAAGCAAGCATATTGTGTTAAAGGAAGGATATCCTTATTACCCATTGCTGTGTAACAAACAACCACAAATTCTCAATGGCAAATTACAATAGGCATTTTCTCAGCACCTGTTAGAAGTGGTAATTTAATGTAAGCCAAACGGGCGCTGTTCATTCAGGAAATCTGTACTCTTATTTTACTCCTGGGACCAGCATACTAGCTAGGAGTATTCTTCTCATGTTAACAGCAAAGAGCAAAAGAGAAAGCAGAAGCTCAAAAGGTTTAAATGCTTGTGGTTAGAACTAGCACAGCCACTTTTGTCTGTTTATTGTTAGCCAAACCAAATCAGACAGCCAAGCCCAAAGTTTGGAGGAGAGAGGGAACCTCAATGAGGTGACAGCAAGGTTACAGGGACTAGATGAGCTAAGAATTCAACCTACCACTGAGAATTAGAGCACACTTTCAAGGAAAAATGGATAAAAATGAGACACATGTTGAACTGAAGCCAGGAATGATATTATGAACCCTTGTTCATTAAACGTGAAATGAAAATGGAGCATATGCATTTGCAGTTAGTCATAAATGGAACACATCATAATTTTTAATATCAGTCTTCCCTGACAAATAGGTGTGTATTGGGCTTCCATATGGTTTCCTCATATTATTTGATGAGTCACAGAATCCATGCAGTCACTGAGGGAGATTGATTTAGTGTTGGCCAGAGGCATGTTTGGATAAAGCATTCATAAATGGAACCAACAGGTGCAATTATTCCAAAGCAATTCGCAATACCTGTTGCTCTTTATGTCACTAAGTAGTTTTTTTTTTTTTTCTCTATGGGGCAAGTCAGGGGATAATGCCCAAATAGAGCTTGAAGGGGAAATGGTAAAATTCAGGATATCTGAAGGCGGGAAAAAGAAAATCTGAGGAGTTTTTATTTGTTCATCTTTACATAGTCTTGAAAGGATAGCCAGTTTTGAAACTCGACTATGCTTAGTTATAGCATTTACATGCTAAACGGGGATATTTCGTTGAAAACAGAGTCATTGAAAAGAAGAAAATTAGTCACTGGCACCAAATTAGTTGTAAATAAACCACTTCTAAAATGCAAAGTAAATGTATTTCTAGAATAGCACAGATTAACATACTGTACTTCTCTATGGTTCTCTTTACAGTGAAGCCAACATTAATTCACACAGACATGTATGTGAATAGCATCGGTCCAGTGAACGCTATCAATATGGTAAGTTTCAAATAGTTGTATTATTAGCATACTAAGGGGTTCATGTGGTATGATGAAAATAGCAATAAATATACCCCCAAACAAATCAGAAGGGAGAATCTTTCATTTTTTTTTAATTTTATACACAAGGATAATTTTAATGATTTGTTATGAGAATTAAATGTGGTCATATGTATAAAATTAATTTGTGTAAAATCTTATACTTAAAATTCAGTAATTGATTACTTGGTAAGTACTGCTTACTACAAAATACAAGATAGGGCTCCACTATTTTTTAGAATAGTGTTGGTGTGGAGAAGGCATAGTTTGCTTCAAATCAGAACTGTTTCTTAGAGGAAGTAATTGATTAGATGTAATAATAAATGCAAGTTATTATTGTATAACACGTTCTATCCATATCTTAAATGAGAAATACTTTGAAGTCTATAGTATAACAACATTACGTAATATAACATCGTATACGAAGTCTTTAAAATAGTGTTTACCAAGCCAGCAATTAATACACTCCATTGAGTCAGAGATATGAGAAACTTTAATTGCTCTCCTAATTCACAAAAATAAGCTTATTTAACCATTAAACAAATGCCAACATATTTCTTCTTTCCAACTAAAAATCGCAGAATATTTAGCATTTTGATGCAAACTGTAAATCGAAGAAGAAGGCAGCATAGAACTTTTTCTTTCCAGAATACTAGTCCCCAGAGCTACTGGTTTGAATAATCTTAAAGCTCTTATTTTTAATGTTCCTTATTGATTTGTATTTTTATGTGTTTTGCCAAAGTGTACACCAGAAATTGTTTCATTACTCTCCTTACTGGCACATCATTAATTCGCTGACAAAGAATTCCACTAGCTAGCTTCTTTTCTCAGTATGTGCAGACTGCAGCTATGGAATCAAATGGAGAAACAAGTGGCGTGTCTTAGGCCAGCGGAGATGCAGTCAAGTGCCATGAGGCATGGCAGCAGGAGGGAGTAGGAAATGATACAGAACAGTATGGATGAGGCAAAGTAATGATAGTCAAGCTAGAACTGGGATGTTCTGGTGCCAGGCCTCATTCCTGGTCTGAATTCACATCATATTTAATTCTCTCTGATTGCAATCAATCACTTGTCACTGTAGTGGTATGCCCTTGAGGGTAAACATGGCGGAGTAATTATTCTCCACAACAATTGGGCATTTTGAGAATATGCTTTGTCATAGAGATTAGTAAAGTGTTAAAAAATATTTGGAGTTGGTTCATTTCTTTTCGTTTGGGGAAAAAGACAACTATAATAGTTTTGTGGGTTTTTTTTAAGGTTACTTTGTACATTGTATTGTTGTTTGCTATCTGCCAGACACACTGTAAAGCACTTAATGTGTGTTCTCTTTTTCTGTCCTCACTCTACCTAGCAAGATAGATCCTTTAGGGTCCCCATACGATTACGAGGTGCTTGAGGCTCCCCAGCTCCAGATTAGGACTTTTTTTAAGTATTCTTCACTTTCACTCTGTAGCAGTGGTTCTATACCCAGGTTAGTGTCCTCACTGAGACATTTAGCAATGTCTATAGCAGCTGTTCTCAACCTGTGGGTCGCGACCCCTTTGGGGATCAAACAACCCTTTCATAGGGGTCGCCTAAGACTATCGGAAAACACCTATTTCCCATGGTCTTAGGAACCAACACACCGCTCCTCGGTGTAGCAAAATGTAGCAATGTAGTTTACTATTGTCCTATGAAGACTGTTACCCATGCTACACCACAATTCAAGACAAAATTTCATTTATTTGTAATTAGAAATAAATATTTCACAATATATAATTACATATTGTTTTTGTGATTAACCCCTAGGCTTTAATTATGCTCAATTTGTAACAATGAAAATACATCCTGCCTATCAGATATTTACATTACAGTTCATAACAGTAGCAAAATGACAGTGATGAAGTAGCAACAAAAATAATTTTCTGGTTGGGGGTCACCACCACATGAGGAATTGTATTAAAGGGTTGTGGCATTAGGAAGGTTGAGAACCACTGGTCTAGAGGTATGTTTTATTGTCACAACTTGGTGGGCGAGGTTTGTGTTGGTGCTACTGGCATCTAGTGAGTAGAGCTAGGTATGCTACTATGTATATTAAAATACATAAGAGTCCCCACAACAAAAAAAATCAGATAGCCCGAATAACATGAGAAACTGCTCTGTCAGCACCAAATGCAAACAAATGCAGCAGGGCTCTGTCTTTTGCCAGAATTCATTTAGACCAGTCTTTTTTTTATCGTTTTTTTTCTTTTTCTTTTTTCATAAAAATATCAACTCGTCTACAAGAGATAGCGAATCTCCTTAGCAAAGTCTTTGCTTTCTTTTGGACTATTCAAAGCCAAAGTGTAGCTCAAAATAGCAACGAGAACAAAGATGACAAATTCCAAAATAAAATAAAAAAAAATGCTCTACAGTTCAGCCCTACTGTGTTGCAAATATTGTGTCTCATCTTTTTCTTTGTAACAGGAATATACAATTGATATATTTTTTGCCCAAACATGGTATGACAGACGTTTGAAATTTAACAGCACCATTAAAGTCCTCCGCTTGAATAGCAACATGGTGGGGAAAATCTGGATTCCAGACACTTTCTTCCGGAATTCCAAAAAGGCTGATGCGCATTGGATAACCACCCCCAACAGGATGCTGAGAATTTGGAATGATGGTCGAGTGCTCTACACCTTAAGGTATTCTTTTAAAAAAGAAAAAAGAGGAATTGCCGGGAATAAAACAAAGATCAACCACACTCTCCTTGAGACCACACACACACACACACACACACACACACACACACAAAACCTCAAGCCAACATCAGGGGTGCCATGTTTGAACACAATAGTATGTGACACTACAAAATTAGTTTTCTGTCTGTTGTCAGGAAGCTTTTTCAAAGAACCAGGAATGGGTGAAACTTATTTTCTATGACTGATGTGAGAACTCCTTTTTTTTCCCCACGAGCACATGCAATTTTCCTTGCCTTTGTAAGATCACCTGATTTGTGCATCAATCTTGGCTTTTGTGTGTGTGTCCTGCTACTTTAAAAATATGGAAACTAAAACATAGTCATCCTCGGGACTACCGGTTGTTATGCTTGGAAATGTCTCCGTTTCCAAGGAAACTGTTGCAAAAGAAGATTTTTTTTTTTAATGTAGAAGCCTCCTGTATGTCTTTCTCTTTTTAGCTACACAATGGCAAGTGCCTAGAATGAACTCCATCTCCCAGCACCAACTCCCCGCTACACTGGTAGGCTGTCTGAATTCATTTACTGGCTATTTTGAAAGACATCTTTTAGGAAAAACTTGGAGCTTTTTTTATTTTCTGAAGTTAAACATGAAGTAATATTTGGGAGGTTTTCTATGCCATTATCTTAGCATAGTATACTTAGATATATTTAAAATTCTATGCTGGATTTTTTTTCCCATTGGTGAGCATATATTACAAAGCAATATAACGGGGAAGTACATAGGCTTAAAAATTGGACAAACCTGGCTTCAGTTCCCAGCTCTATCGCATACCATCTGTGTGTACTAGGGCAGTGGTTGGCAAACCATGGCTCGAGAGCCACATGCGGCTCTTTGGCCCCTTGAGTGTGGCTCTTCCACAAAATACCACGACCTGGGCGAGTCTATTTTGAAGAAGTGGCATTAAAAGAAATTTAAGTTTAAAAAATTTGGCTCTCAGAAGAAATTTCAATCGTTGCCCAGTTGATATTTGGCTCTGTTGACTAAGAGTTTGCTGACCACTGTACTAGGGCAAGTCTTCAGTATTTCTATGTACAGGGGTTGGAGGAAGCTTTCTGTAGCATGGATCTTAGTGCTAGATAGAAGATATATCTCAACTCTTATTGGTACAGTAAGTTTGGTGTGTTTAGTTGGTTATATTTTTATTTAGAGGATTTAGGTAGGAAATAATAGGGATTATTGGGAAAGAAGGCATAAGTACCCCACAACACACTACCCATCCAGCTGAGCTAACTCTGACATTTAATTTCTTTGATTTCTATAAAATAGAGAAGATGATTCTGATCCTATGGAGTTGTTAGGAGGACTAAACAGGGTGCTAAGACTCTGATATATAGTAAGCACAGCAGATACTAAATTTATTCAGAATTATTTTCAGGAAAAGATATAAATATGATTCTTCTAGGTCTTAGTATCCTAGTTCTTTTAGCTTCCAAATGATTCATGTTAAATGCCCTTGTGATGTATATGTAATGCCTTACATAATAGTCAACATACAAAATAAAATACTTTAAAATGGCTTCAAACATTTATATCACAGAGTTTAACAGAGTTGACCACTAGGAAAAAATGGCTACAAGTATAGAAGAAAGTCATCATATATATTTTGAATTCATCATGAGTTTTATTAAATTAGAGATATAGCAATGACTGTAATTAGAATCTAGTGAAAATCAAAGTTTGATAAATCAGGGCTTGGTCTAACTTTTGAAGCATTAAGTAACACTATCTCAAGTTCCTTTATATATTCATAAGAATATAGTCATTTTTTCTCACTTCCCTTGATTTGCAGAATTACTATATAATTTTTAATTATGGAAACCATCACTCATAAAATTCAAAGGTTGAATGAATTGCCAATCTCTGCTGAGATGATTTTATGCTTCTTATCTATAATGTGTTATAAGTGTGTGTGTGCATAGATATATATGTATTCATCTTTGTTTCTGCAAATGACCTATATTGTTTTAATTTTAATAATTCTAGTTTAATTTGGGAATATTATACTAAATATATCAAATTTAATTAAGGTTTTAGATATGACTAAGCTAATCTTTTCTTTGAAAGAGCATATAATTATTGAGTAACAATGATTAAAACCTCCAGCTTCGGAGACACATCATAATCTTGGGTTCAGATTTCAACTGCGCTACTAGCTATGCGACTCCGGACAAGTTCAAAGAAAATAAAGCCATAATAATGCTTATTAAATGAGCATTATTACCCCATGCCATACAAACAATTAATGGCTCAGTGATTATCAGTTATATTTTAAGATCAGTAATTGCTCTATTATACTATATAAAAATAAAATCTCACAATTAAAAAGCATGTTAAACTGCAAAATCTTTCAAATTAACAAATGGCCATAAAATAACATTTTTTATTACTTCAAGGTTGATATCATTATAAGAAAGATGGCTAACAAATGTGAAATTTAAAATATCAATCCATTACTAGTACAATTTTAGTTCATACTTTCTCTTAAAATGATCAATACATCTGAACACCTTTAAATTTTCTCCCTCTGAGAGTTCCAGCCCATTGAGATCCAAAGAACCTATATGTTTAATAAATATTCCCAGATGTAAACTATTTGAAACGCATTGGCAGACATATTTCTAGTCTGCCTGAGTATATTTATGCAGCATTGCCTGTTTACCATTAGACATTTTTCTACTTTACGAAACCCTGATTAATGGTGTTCCATTGTAAAATGCGTTATAACCTACTATGAAACAGGTATTTTAAAAGCCACATGTAGTAATTTAATGCGAACAGCTAACAAGCACTTACAAACAGAAGGTTCTGCTTTAATTAGCAGATAAGATCTGAGAATTACCAGCATTCATTTATATGCAAACAGTAAATGAACTTAAGTTCTTAAAACATTTTGTTCTGTTAAGTTAAATAGAGTCACTGAACAATTTCATGTGTGCAATTAATTTGCCAAAAAAAAAAATAAGTCGATCCTGAGGTTTGAAAAAAATGGAGTTGGGGTCAATGAGAAACTAATGTTCAGTTTTGGAAAATGAAGGGACCACATTAAGTCTTAAATGCTATCCTCCTGGACTCAGTGGGTTTCTTCAGTGAGAATCATCTTGTGCTATCCATAAGAATGTGAGATATACTTCCCAGGAATAAAGATGAAGAATGGTCACTAGAAATTGTGCTAATGTACATTTTTAAAACTATGTCTAAAACATTTTCAGTTATCTTTCATGTATTTTTCTGTTTAGGTTGACAATTGATGCTGAGTGCCAATTACAGCTGCACAATTTTCCAATGGATGAACACTCCTGCCCCTTGGAGTTCTCCAGTTGTAAGTAGCACTCCTTCTATAGTCTGTATCTCCTCTCACCCATCTTCTATTGGCATTGTCATTTAATTGGGAGATGGACAGAAAATACTAACTTGCGTTAAGCAATGTTGTTTCCTCTGAAGATTTTGACAGTTTCTTTCATCATAATACCAACTTGGTCCTATTAGAGTGATTCTTGCAGAAAAGGGTCTAATTTCTAAGGAGTTACAAATAAGTTTTATTGGTGGATAAACTTTTAATAAATCAGCAGTGGTTGCTAGGAACCCTTAGTTGAGAAGAATTGTGAGACCAGGCCTCTGCTGATAAAAATGGGTAATGGTGGATTATACATCTCCCTCCCTCCCCGGGCCCAGGAGAAGAGTAGCAGCACATTTGTTACTTATGTTCTCCCTTACCTGCCAGGATGCACAGAGATCCAACAGTGTGGTTTGCACATTCCAATGCTGTATACCTGTTAGAGACAACAAAATTAATAAATACTTCCTCCTCTTGAAGTTCTGGTAATACCTAGAACTAGATATCTGCCCATGAGTAAAAGACTGATTATGGTCGTTCCATAGGTCCAGCTCAAATTCCAACTCTATCACCACAGACTGGAGTAGATTACTAAATCTCTCAGTCAGTGAGTCCACATTCCCAGGTACCCAACAGAGATTATAAGACCGGCCCAGCACAATACTCTTTTGTTTGTAAAATGTTTGGTATGTTCTTTCAATACATAAGGTTCAATAAAAGCTCTATATTTTTTTTTAGTAAAAAGATCCATGATGATTCTAGCACAAATTACATTAAGCTTTAGTAACCTTCACATATTTCCTGCCTGAATTAAAAACAAATATTTGTCTCACCACTTGTTCAGCAAATGTGCTAGGTTGTTCACTTCCTTTTTATTGATCTGCCAACTGTACATATAAAGTAATGAAAACTGATTATGAATTTTATTTTCGTAAATATAATTTCCCAGCCAGGGATTGAAGGAGACTCCTAAGAGCCAATTAAATCATAACCATCATTTTAAAAAAATCAGTGATGAGAGAAACCATCATTAGTTTATCATTACATCAATTCCAGATGGAATTAAAGGAAAAATATCACTGTATCTTATATGATAAAAACTTAATATGCTAAATGTCCAGTTGTCCATTCCATCAATCAAAACGTAATATGCTAATGATATGCTAAGGCCGCTCAACCGCTCTCTATGATGTGCATTGACCACCAAAAGACAGATACTCTGACAGATAGGTTAGCTTGCTGCTGGGGTCCAGCAGTTAGGGACTGAGTGAGATGGGTTGGACATGTCCTGGAGCACTCCCACGGTTCCTTCCCAGCTGGCCAACTTCCCACATCCCTCCCTGACCCCAATCATGCACCAGTGGGGTCCCTTGGCCTGGCCTGCACCCTCTCACAATCCAGAACCCCTGGGAGAATGTCAGAGAGCCAGTTTTGACCTAATCCCACAGACCAGGCCAAATTCGTGCACCGGGCCTCTGGTATCATATAAACAGAGTTATGCAAAAGTAGATTTATAGTTATTTATATAAAAATACAATTAATAAATAAGAATATAATAACTTCTGCCTTTTGATCCTCACAACTGTAAACCCACTTCTGTCCCACCCTGTATTTAGAAAAGATTTCATTATAAAACTAATTTAATGTTTTACTTCATCCAAGAATGGAATATTTTAAAGTGAAACCCTTCCCCAAGCTTTAGGGGATTAGATTTATTTTCCTTTGATCTTTCAACTGTGATTACTCCTGAATCAGCTAAAACTTAAGAACTGGTGATTGATTTCTGTGCCATTACGTCACCAATTCACAACTGTCTTCTGAACCCAAACACAACTTAATATTACTTATTGCTATCAAAAGTTTAATCATAACTACACTGGAAGTTCCCTAATATCATCATCATTTTCCTCAGTTTCCAGCACATCCTGCCTCCTACCCCTGTCCTTCAGGGGATACTGCTTTCTCTTTTACGACAGTCACAAAGTTGGACCAAACAAAAAGAAAATGAAAAAAAAGAAAGACACAAAGAATTTTATGCTAACTAGTGAATCAGCCTCCATAATCAAGACTCATCTTTCTATAGCATTATTAATAGACAAACAGTTGAGATGTTTTCTAAATTTTTATGTCCCTCCCTATATAACTAATTTTACTTGAGTTTATTGTCTCATTTACTTAATAGTAATGTTTATCCATTAAATATACATTGATTATCAATTTCATGAAATAAGTATTATAATAACCACCATAAGGAAGCAAATGATTTGGAAAAAAAATTAAGAAACTTGCCGAGGGTATTGGGTGAGGAAATGGTACTGACAGTCATTGCATTATCATTATAGATTTTTTCGTGTATATTAAAATGAAATCCCCAAAAATGAGAGAGAGAAAATAATTAATGTAAATGTTGAGGTTATTTTTCCCCATCACCTTCTACTAAAGATGTATGCTCTGGAGAGGAACTTAAGGCTGCTCTCCTCTCAATATTTTCTGTTTCTGCATGACTCTCAAAATTTTGCCCTGGTTGAGTCCCCTTCATGCTGAAACAATAAATTACATATGTACTATCTATTTATACTTATCACTTATTACATCTTACCCCAATATAGACTGCACATATAGTATATATTAAACCACATATAGTATATCTTCTAGGCAATTTAAGTGACTTTCAGGGATGATTTTAACCTCATAATTTTTAAATCTAACTTCCCATTAGGATAGGATGTCATTGTATTTATTTTCTCTACAGTGACGCTCTTTAGTCCAGGGTTCTCATTAAGTCATAATATTCTCTCTATCAGCACATTCCTTGGTGTCTTGTTCCTGGGAGGTGGGTTGCTATGTATGTTCGTTTATAATCATTTTAAATATGTGCTTTCCCACCTCTTGGCAGATGGCTACCCACGGGAAGAAATTGTCTATCAATGGAAGCGTAACTCTGTTGAAGTGGGTGACACAAGATCTTGGAGGCTTTATCAGTTTTCATTTGTTGGGCTGAGAAACACCACAGACATAGTGAAGACAACTTCTGGTAAGATGCATTTAAATAGAATCCTAAATGACCCGTTAAGAGGTAAAATTCTGGTGTATGTGATCCAGAAGACTTTTCAGTAGTTGTCTACAGGTGATATTCAGAAAATTTAAGTGTTTTAATTTACTAGCAAAAATTATAATTGGTATTCTTGTATAATAGAATATATATAAATGGATTATTTCAATCTGAAGCAAATTGAATTCAAATTGGATTAGTAAATCATTTGCTTACTTTCTTTAATCAAGAATAAGCAGCGATTATTTAAGAAAATATTTATTAGGTATAGATATAATGCTTTTTTAAAGAAATGTTTCACAACATATTGAAATAAAAGCATTTAAAGTAATTGCACAGAAAAAAAAACAATTATGCAAAAATGTAGAAAAGTGACTGTAGAGAATATGGACTAATTCTCCATTCAACAAGTTAATTTTGTGAACTGACTCCATCACTGGAGTATCAAACAGGTCTGGGTTCAAACCCTAACTTCATCATTTACCAGCTATTGATAATGAGGAAATTATTGAAATTCTCAGGGCATTAATTTTCCCAGATAAACAATGTGAACAAAAAGAGCTGTACTACAGGCTTACTATGTGTAGGAGGAAAATAGTAAAATGCTTCCAATTTCATATATGTGTTCCCAGATTACCATTTATTAAGACATGTCTTTCCATAAGTTGAGCTGTTTTCTGTTGATCTACTCACATATGCCTGATTTTCCCCCTGAATTTGTAAGACACAGTGACACAGTTTTGTGCTGACTTATGGAAAATAAGGCCTTGGTCTTTTGTACAGAAGCAAATTTAAGGCCTATACAAAAATGGAAATGTCAGATTCTACCTTCATAAAAACCAGCCTCAAATTCAAAGAGCTATCTGGCCCTCACATTATTATTGGCATTTTCAGATTTTTCCTAAATACTCTTTTATTTTTTTAAAAAAAGAACCTGAGCGAGGGTTAAAGAAAGGCTCAAATACATATTTTTTAAAAGGGACCTTCTACTCCATTATTCACTAAAAAGCCTGACCATCAAGTACTGGAACAGCGTTTCATTTGGTGCCAAAAAAAGACTCAGGATTGCCTTAGAAGTAAAATCTTCCATCTGTAGAAGGAAAAACATGTGTAAAAATAATCTCCAAGTCTGCACACTTCCAGAATGTGAAATTGAACATCGAGTTCTGTTAGATATTCATATCTATAATTATTTCAGCACCCTAAAACAGAACCCACAAAGTCATGACTAGCCAATCTTTTGTTTAGTCAT
Organism: Lasiurus borealis; assembly: GCA_004026805.1. Taxonomy (NCBI): domain Eukaryota; kingdom Metazoa; phylum Chordata; class Mammalia; order Chiroptera; family Vespertilionidae; genus Lasiurus; species Lasiurus borealis. The sequence continues at coordinate 14,102 of PVJN01027807.1, forward strand.
TTGAGCTCAGAGTTGCGTTGAAACCAAAGGGTGATGAGGAAGGGGTCGGCATATCACATTCCCTTCCCACTATCTCATTTGAGGACAATCTAGAGCAGTGGTTCTCAACCTATGGGTCGCGACCCCTTCGGGGGTCAAATGACACTTTCACAGGGGTCGCCTAAGACCATCGGAAAACACAGGTATTTACATTATAATTCATAACAATAGCAAAATTACAGTTTTGAAGTATGGTTGGGGGTCATCACAACATGAGGAACTGTATTAAAGGGTCATGGCATTAGAAAGGTTGAGAACCACTGATCTAGAGTGTTTACTGTCTTTTAAGAGATGCTGCCAGAAGAAAGGGATCCACTTCCTGAAAGCAGAGCAAGAAATAAAACCCAGGTGTCACAAAGCTCTGAATCTTCCTAGGGAAATCAAAGCAAAACTGCATTCATATCAGATTTGATCCTGAATAGCATCCTCTAATTGATCACTTCTACTCAGTGCGAATTTTAATATGGTAGTTAGCCTTGGCAGCGGTCTTCTCGTCCACTCCCTGCTCTTGCTGGTTTGTATTTTGTGGGCAGTCCTATTACAGTTGCCTCTGGGAAGAGGGCTGAACTGGAACTGAACACCAGTGCTGAGAGGCCAGCCCGATGCTTGTGATGGTTGCTTTTGTAATGACTGGAATTTTCCACATGCTCTTTTGTTTGATGCCTGATGCCATTCCTATCTTCAAGCAGAGCTCCATAATGAGTTAACATCTGCAAAGTTATGTTAACAACTTGCTTGGAATATCAAATTTAGAAATTTCTAGTCCTTTTGCATCATAGCCATTATTGCAATATGGTTTTCTCCTGGACTTATACAAGATGTTTTCTCTTTAAGAGCCCCTGTGGAAATATTGCTTAAACTGGTACCTAGCTTTCTGTAGGGGAATGAATTCTAATCTTCAGTCATTCAAGCCTACCTTTCATGACTTTGTTAAGTCAAGTGACTCTACTGCTGGTTCCTTCATATTTTTTCTCTTTGAACTGATTCATTGTTTTAGTTATAAAATGTTTAAATAAAAGTTCATATGAAGGCTATAATTATAAACTAGAAGCATTTGATATAAAGACATTTGTATCAAAATCTCATAAAAAAACAAGTTTTTATATTATTTAAAAATGTTCTTAAACGTTAAGTGCATATATATGTGTGTTTCCCAGACTCTGAATATGTTGAAAAAGAAACAGAAAAAGAGGTATTAGGAAAAAAAACAACAGGAAAATACAGCTACTATTAAAGTAAAAACATACTTGATGTAAACAGGACAGAGAGAGCATTTCAGAGGAAATAATTTTCTCACCATGGAGACAATCCATGCACCCACCCCCTAGATCATCTCCTACCACCAGCTGATCTGTATCACACTTGATTAAAACATTGCCTTGGTGACAGTTGGATAAAACTTTAAGAATACCTGTAATCCATAGTCAATATAGCAAAACAGATTATGGGGCCATAATTTCTTCTCTAAGCCATCATGTCTCCCTGGTTAGCCTATATCTGGAAATAGCGAGCCAGGCACAAGCACTCAAAGAGTCATGCCTCTGCCTCCCACACCTAATGAATCATGAAGGCACTTATGAAATATCTTGTGTAACTCTCCTCTTTTCAGTTGCCATCGCCACTGTCTTAGTTCGCGATGTCGCCTGTTATCAGCTGGACTCGTTGGTAGCCTCTTCAGTCCATCCCCGTTTTCAGTCTCTTCTACAATCTCTCGTTTACTCATGAACCATAAAAGCTAATGCGTACTGAATACTAACTGCATGCGTCATAGCAAGCGTTTTACATAAATGACTTACTTTAATTCTCATAATCACAGTCATAGCTACTAGCATTAACGCTAAGAGTAACACTGTGGGCGAGGAGACTGAGACGCCTCGGGGTTTATTGAGGAGCAGGGATCATTATGAAAGATGGGATATAAACTCAAGAGGCCTATTGGCAGACTCAGGCTCTTAATCACTACACCATGTCACCCCCACCATGGCCCAGGTCGTCTGAACCACAACTTGCATCATCTTGTCTCAAGAAGTCAGCACGTTCCATGAATCACAAGATATTGTTCCTAATATGTGAGCACCTGATCTCAGGAACTTCCCAGCTTTGTTTCCTGTAATTTGCCAGCATGTGATAAAACCAATCTGTGATGTTTTCTTAAATATAACTAGCCAATCTCACTGAATCTCAGCCTCCTTTCTCTTCCAAGTGGTTCATCCACTCATCTCCTTCTTTGTGACTTTAAAGCAGTGGTTCTCAACCTGTGAGTCGCGACCCCTTTGGGGGTTGAACGACCCTTTCACAGGGGTCGCCTAAGACCATCAGAAAACACCTATTTCCCATGGTCTTAGGAACCAACACACCGCTCCTTGGTGTAGTGAAGTGTAACAAAGTAGCTTACTGTTGTCATATGAAGACTATTACCCATGCTACACCACGATTCAAGACAAAAATTTCATTTATTTATAATAAGAAATACATATTTCACAATATATAATTACATATTGTTTTTGTGATTAATCACTATGCTTTAGTTATGTTCAATTTGTAACAATGAAAATACATCCTGCATATCAGATATTTACATTACAGTTCATAACAGTAGCAAGATTACAGTTATGAAGTAGCAATGGAAATAATTTTATGGTTGAGGGTCACCACCACGAGAGCAACTATATTAAAGGGTTGCGGCATTAGAAAGGTTGAGAACCACTGCTTTAAGGTTTAAATAAGGAGCATTTCCTCAATGAGGCCTTCACTGACCTTATCAGCAAAACAAAGTAAAACAATTTTTAAGAATGTGCAATTTTGGAGTCAGGCAGCTCACGTTGGAATACTGGCTTGTATACATGATTGAATATAATTTGGTTCAATAATATTGCTGGGTTGCTGTGAGGATTAAGTAAAAGTTTTACATTAAGGTTATAATTATCAACTAGAAGCATTTGATATAAATAGAAATTTGTATCAAGATTTCATAAAAAACAAGGATTAAGTAAGGTACTCCATTAAAATGCTGAAAACTCTGTCTAGCACATAAACTGACTCAGTATATGAAAAGCATTGTCATCATCATCATTATCCCATTAAGTCCCCTCACAGCATTTTCACCCGCCATATGAAATCATCATTTCTGCTTAATGTTGCTGGGCATTTTTCTCCCTTTCTCCCTCCTCACTCGAATGAATTGCAAACTTCAATAATTACCTTGGTATTTATGATGCTTTTAGCATAGTAGCTTGCCTAGAGCTGTTAATTAGTAGGTGAAAAGAACTGGTTGCTTATGACAACTATATGGATAAAACTGTACATTTTCCCTCCATTTAATAAACAAGGCAGCATGCTAGTGTGTCTTTTTCTATCACTCACGGATTATTCTAAAGTAGAAAGACTGGTCTTTTTGGTCCTGCTCTCATTTCCAGTCGCTAAATTATCTAACCCAATTTTTAGTATCAAGCAGAACTTGGTTCCTTCATGTTTTCAATGTGAAATGTGGGCTATAAAAGAGGGAAAATTAGTTCCAGAGGGGAATCTATCTATGTTCTTGGGATCCAAATGCCAACACATTGATTTCAAAATAATACATCTCCGTCTTCCCATATTAAATAATATATCCCAGTCTTCCCATCTTACCTAATAATAGACAAATGTGTAAATTAACCATACCTCCGCTACCCCACCAGCCAATCAGGAAGTTATATGCAAATTAACCCAACAAAGATGACAGTTAATTTGCATACAGAGGCACTGAGCAACTGGAAGCGAGCCGGATGCTTGCTTCATGGCCATGGTGACAACACAGGCGTCCCATCCCACCCCTGGTCTCTCAGGGCCTCTGGGCAGCATGGGGAGGCAGGGCTGGAGCAGAAAGAGGCAGCTCTGGGCTGGGCTGCAGGGGAAAGGTGTTGCTGGCGGCCAGGGAAAGGAATGCCCATTCTAGCATGAATCTTCGCACGTCGGGCTTCTAGTATTAAATAATATATCCCAGTCTTCCCATATCAAAATGCCATTAAAACTTCCATATTGTGGTCCTGGTCAGGTAGTGTTGTTGGTTAGAGCATCATCCTCATAAGCCAAGGTTGTGGGTTCAGTCTCCAGTCAGGGATCATACAAGAATCAATCAATAAATTCATAAATAAGTAGAACAATAAATCTCTCTCTCCCTCCCATCCTTCCTGTCTCTCTAAAAGTGAATGAATAAAAATTTAAAACTCCCATATTGCCTTTGGCAATGCAAACATCAGCATTTCATGAAATATCTTTATAATGCTTTTTGACAAACCCATGTACCTTAACTATTATTTACTTCCTTTTTGTCTTGAACATCATTTTTAGATTCCATGTCTTAGTTATATTTTCCTGGTTTCCAATGCAAGGAATGCATAAATATTAAAAAGTTCACATACTGCTAAATGGATCTTACTTCCCAACAGTAACATGTAGACCACAGTTTTAGAAAAGTCAGCTCCATGGATAAGTCCCTGTTCACTGCTTGATTCCTTACCTTTCCTACTATTCTCCCACCTTCCTTCCCTTTTCTGTGTAAGTTGTACTCCAGGTCTTTGTGCCCAATTTGCCTTATTTAATACCAAACTCAGGTCCAAACTTCTCTGCTTGTATCAGGGTATATACTAGTATACTGGTCAAATAATGCAAATAAGTCTCCAAATGGGAAAAAATTAAAAAGCTCCCATAATTCAGGCTATATATATATATATATATATATATATATATATATCTTTTTTTTAAGAATTAAAATGCTTCTAGGCTCTTTTTTTAAAATGTTTATTGGTTGTTTTCTTTTTTTAGAGAGAGGGGAAAGAAATAAAAACATGAAAAACATGAATGATGAGAGAGATTCACTGATTGGTTGCCTCCTATGCACTCCACACTAAGGATCGAGCACACAACATGGGATATGCCTGATCAGGAATTGAACAGGTGACCTCCAATTCATAGTCAACACTCAACCACTGAGCCATGCCAGCCAGGCCAGGCTGTATTTTAATTAAGATGATTTTTACTCATTATTGAAGTGAACTAGTTGAAGGAAAATGAAATTTTTAGAAAGATACACGTTAATGGTAATTTTTTTCACTGAAGATGTCGAAAGAAAATAAATTAGGAACCCAAATGATAGAGAGAAGTAAAGAACTACAGTGTCAATCCTAGAGTCTCTCTGCACTTCTGAGTCACAGTGAGCCCATTTTAGTTAATAGTAAACTTTTAACACTACTTGAAGCAGCATACTATCTTAAAATAAATCAATGGAAAACTGCATAATAATAGAGTTTTATGTTCTTTAAGGCTTTACTTTAGAAAAATGAGCATGGTTTCAGGAGAGGAAAATGTATAGATTATATAAAGAGAGTTAAGCCTCTAAAAGCCATGGGAAGAAGCTTAGGATGAATGTTTATTTTCTTAAAAAAATATGTATTGTTTTTATTTCAGAGAGGAAGGGAGAGGGAGAGAAAAATAGAAACATCAGTGTTGGGAGAGAATCATTGATTGGCTACCTCCTTCATGCCCCCCACCTCCCTGGGGAGGGAGCCTGCAATCCAAGAATCAAGCTATGACCTCCTGGTTCAGAGGTCAACGCTCAACCACTGAGCCATGTCAGCTGGGTGAAATTTTCTTATTTTTAAAATAAATGCCTTTGAGTAGATGCTCCTTTAAAGTCTTTGTCCTTAGAGCTATCCATAACCTCTGATGCAACCAAGGTCACACCATACATGTATAATGTAGGAGCGACTTGCTTTATAAATTAATGTTCTCCTGAAATGTTTTCCTTCATTAACTTTTCAACATGTTTTTAAAGCAAGTCTAATGCAAAACTCCATTAAATTTTTAATTTAGAGGGAATGGCACCCTCCCCCCCTCTCTCTGTATGTGTGTGTGTGTATTATATATATATATCCCAAACATTATTATTTTTTTAGTTGCAATATTCATATATGACATTTAAGAATCTCACATTGGAATTATTGGAATTTTTAAGTTCCAAGGTTGTTCTGACATTACCCACTGGGGAGACAGGACTCGGAAGATAGAGAGAGGTTGCATAGAGAAGTCCTATTAAAATCAGAAAAACGTTTGGTGTAGAGGTGACCCATTTCATTTTTGCTTACATTCTCTTGGCAAGAACTAGTTGCATGTTCCAATGAAATAAAATGGGGCTGGAGCATGCAGCTCATTTGTGTACTAGGAAGGGACAATGAGTTTTATAACTTCTTAATATCTGTGCAACATGCATGATTATCATTTTTATTTCTCTCAACAAACCTCTGAGAAAGATGGTATTTTTCCATTTGACAGACGAAGCAACTTAAGTTGAGAGGGGCTAAGTAATTCGTTCAAGGATATTCAATAAAGTGGAGTTATTTGTTCAGGTTCCAAATTAGGTAAAAATATGAATTAATTAAAAGTTATTTCTAAGCTTTATAAGAGCAAATTTTACAGAGGCAAATGAAATGAAATAACAGCACTTGATATGACAAATGCACGCAGGCATCAACTAAATGTTAACCTGTAGGAATAGCAATTATATTTACATATGGCATTAAGATCAAGTGAGGAATAATTAAGCAATGAAATTCTTTCATTTTTTTCCAAAACATGTTTACTGCATATAAGATGTTATCATTCACTTGCTAAGTAGACCTATGGGTTACCACCCAAATCTGGACTTGAACTATTGGATCCACTGTATTTGTATAAATTTTTTTCTTTGAAGAGAAATCTCATCAGAAACAAAACACCATAAAATGTTTGCATAACTGTATTTACAGTCATTTTGAGGGTAAATATCTTATTTTTACAGTCTATCAAAACCAACCAGATCAAAACAACATGAATTTTTATCCAAGTTTTTGGTATTTCCTAACTCAATTAAAAATCCCATTTTGCTGTGTTCAAAAGACACATTCACCAGTGTGATTGATATGACTCATAGAGCCCTCCTGTCCAGCTGCTCCCCCAAAATAAATGTAAAACAATAAGTATTTTTTTAAATATAGAAATGTGAGTGAAATGATGGAGACCAAATCTGCAGACACCATGCTGTGTACTCAACTCATTCCTTTTACTCTATTTGACACAATTGAATAATTCCTTCCTCTTATTTGTGCATTTTCAGAAAATAATGCTCTCCAGCATTGAGATATGTAATTTAGGCAAGTCAGAGACTGCAATGGGCAGTGAATAGTAATAAGGAAAATAATTTTCATTATTTTTAAATTTAACTTTCTTTCTTCAAAAGGAAGCTATTATGAAGATCCTAGCACACAGCAGTACTTAACAGCCCAGGAAAGAATTTACGGGGCATACAAACTGGTACTGACCAGAATTTGTTTACCACTCTCATCAGCCACTCCCATAATCTATTGCCTTTGGAAAATCAATAAGGCAGAAAGGTTCAAGGAAAAGAGATTGACAAATACTATTTTAAACACGACTTAGTATAATATTTTTGTTTACTTTTATGTATGTGGGTATTTTTGCTGTTCAAAAATTGACAATGCTTCACTTTTAACATATAAATCACATAACAAATGTATAATTATTCACATTTGTCTTCCCATTTATCCACCCCAAATTAACTGCTCCTGCTATAAACCATCTTTCAGAATTACGACAAAAAGAAATCCTAACAAGTAGTGTGTTTCGAAATTACAGTTCTCCTATCCCCAGCACAAACCTAATTGTTTTACCCATCAGTACTTTTCTAAAAGCAACATATCTTTATTTATGAATACTAAAGTCCAATAAGTGATACTGCTGATAATATGAAAGTTGTGAATTTAAAAAACTGAGTTCACTGGAATAATTTCCAAACACAATTTTTAATCTGCCTACACTCATATTACTTACAGTATCACACACCTTGTTTTCCATCATTATGTCTATTGTTCATTGCTAAGTGGTGTAGAGCTATGTAATATAAAAGGAAATGTGTAATTCATGAGCTAAGAGCTACTTATTAAAGAGATAAGAGATAATGCAATTATGGAGAGAAATTGTAACCACCTAATAATTACTTTTTCTTAGTTGGTGGTTTCTGGTTACCAGGATTAGTGACAGAGACTAAAATTAGTCTGATAGAAAAATAAAAATTAGGAGTAAATCTTGAAGATCAAGCCCAATTTTAATTTTACTTATAGCGAAATTACTCCAAAGAGGCAAAGTTGATTGTAGTAAATTGTTTAACTCTAGCCTAGATCACCGATCATTAGACAAGGACAGAGTTAAATTTTATTTGTTTTAGTCAACATTGAACAATTGAGAAATTTACATGGGGATTTTAAACATCTTTCCATTGTCGACATCAGGGTCTTCACTGGCATTTGAAAATGATTGGGCAGAGCTGAATTGTCTTCTGTCCCAACAGATAAGGCACAATCCCGGGTTTACCAGAGTCCCTACCACTTCCTGTTGTATTTTCAGGGCTATATGTTTTTCTTCTTAAATAACTATTTGCTTATTTTAGAAAATTATGTGCCTCTGTATCTCTACCTAACAATAGGGAAAATGAAAGATAATGAGATCAAATGGGAAAATATATGTGTCTGTGAAAATAAATATTTTTATCTTAGATAGGTACAGGGGGTTTCTCTCATGAAACAATGCTCTGAGAGATGAATGCGAGATGTGTTACCCAACCACGGCTTGCCTGAGAATATACAGTGAGTTACAGAGAAGTGCCAGAACCTGGCTGACCTAGGTCTCACTTGATTTTTACATTCCAAAACTGTATTTATTTATCAAATAAATACGATTCAAATGAATTTTAAATTCATTCACTTTAGCTATGCAATCCACTTTCATGGAAGATAGACCTAAAGCAAATATAAAATTCTGAAGTTTCCTATACAAATATCGGTGCATCTAGCCTTCTCTGTGTTTTGCTTCTTCAGCCCACATCCCAAACAACCAAAAGCTTTGTTGCAATTTTCCTGCACATTACTGATTACCAGTTTTGCATAGCCAATTAACACTTTTTCCCCTGGTACTTTTTTGAAGATGAATACTAGTACAGTTTTTGTTCTGTAATAAAGCCCTGTTCTCCATTTTCTTTGATAAAGTGAGATACCTGGCTATAAAGCAAAAGACTGGGACTGCTATTTAAGAGTGGCCTTTGAGGTTGTGCTACCATATAGGTGAATAACCTTGAACTAGTGATTTTCTCTCTTGCCCTTTAATTTCTTCATCTCAAAAATAAAACACCAGACTGGATTTAAATGGAAGGTTCTTTTTGTCCTTGAAATGTTGTGTTGTATTTTCTTATATTTAGCAGCTCTATGAAAAGCGAACTTCTGGTGGGTATTTCGGTTTTCTGAATCCCCATGAGTTCTTAACAGAAATTTCCTCTGGTTTTCCGATGCTGTGAAACTCGTAAATTAACGGATCTATTTTATCTGTCGTGTAGAGAGGACTTTGGTGGCAACTGTGGGGACAAGAGGCCCAGGGTGTTGCCATAGAGATGGTTGATAAGTTAGTTAAGATCTGAAAAATGAATTTGGCACCGGAAAAATAGGCCCGCTGTGCGTGTGAGGAGCAAGGGTGGACGTCAAGTGAATTCACTGTGAATGGGAACTTGGGAGACGGTCAGGATAGGACAAAGCTTTGAAAGGAGAAAGGACAGTGATTGACCTTACATAGAGAGAATACTTGTAATCCACAGTGATTAGCATAACCTTAATTTATTATTTTTAAAAGCGTAATTACATAAATTTGATTAAAGTATTATATGCTGTGAATTGGCAGTCTATTAAAATAGTAGTGATGCTATCCTAGCTGGTTTGGTTCAATGGACAGAGCATTGGCCTTCAGACCAAAGGGACCCAGGTTGGATTCTGGTCAAGGGCAAATACTTTGGCTGCAAGCTCCTCCCTGGCCAGGGATGGGCTCATGTAGAAAGCGACCAATGGCTGTCTCTCTCACATTGATGTTTCTCTCTGTCTTTCCCTCTCTCTTCTACTCTCCCCAAAATTCAATGGAAAAATATCCTGAGGTGAGGATTAACAACAACAACAAAAACAAAAACAAAAAAAAAACAGTACTAATGCTAACCCTTCTACAATAATCAGACAGACATGATGTGCCAGCATTGGTAAGCCCTTTGTATAAACACTAGAAGTCTAGGGCATAAAATCGCGTGGCCCCGCCCACTTGCGCACGCCTCACTGCATGCATAGCCTCCTGGTGACCAGTCTTTGGCTATAGCATCACGACCACTGGATTTTATTACATAGATCACCTCATTAACTTTGCCCAGTAATTCTATAATGTGATGCTCATTTTCCAGGCGAGATTATCATACACAGCCAATCTTGCAGAAAGGTACCCACAGACAGGAAGGACCTTGTTCAAAACCAGAGAGCAAGTTACTAAAGAGACGCCCATTTTCCTGACTGACAGGTTGATTTTCCAATCCAGTGAGGACATGAAAGCTAGAGCCGTTTCTGCATTTGTATTTATAGAAAGGCTTGCCTTTGGCCATTTATCTTTATAAATGGTATGTAATTTGTTTTCTGTGTATTGTTAAGGCATCCATTTATCCATCTGTCTGTCTGTATATCTTTCTATCATCTGTCTATCCAAAGTTGGTTGTGTACAAATAAGGCAAAATTAGATAGCATTGGCCTCTTTAAGCAAATAACCCTCAAATCTCAGTAGTTAAAAACTACAATGTGATGTATTGCTCTTCCCCATTTCTTTTCATTCCGTGGCTTGTCATTCTCATTGTCAAAGGGAGAAATAATTTTAAAAAATGATTCTTGAAATGTCTGTTATGATAGACATTCTGTTTGCCAAAGCAAGTCTCAGGGGTAAGTAAAGGGCCACCAGGAAAGGGCTCTGTAGGTATGAACTTGGTAGAAAAAGATAGCAAAGAGTTTGAACTACAAAATTATCACCAAAATTTACCATTAGAGTAATCCTTTAAGCTACTCATGGCCCATCTACCGGGCCACGTAAGTTAAGTGTAGCTCAAGATCATATGTCAGGATGTCATCCCAGCCAGGGGAAGGAATGACGACCTGTCAAAGAAAATAGAGCCCGGGCATAACATGACTCTCACTCTGAGAATTACCCTCATAAAAAATGTCTGGGGTTCAGCCTGCTTCCCTTTGTCCATGACCGAGAGCCATGATTTCCTATTTATGTAAAATTGGCTTCAGAAGAAGAGGTGAGAAGACACAATATTTACATGAAAATGACAGTGGGGTGATAGCCGCTGTCAGGTTTTATAAACATGGGCAAGATTGCCTCTGCCGTACCGCTGGGACAGCTTATTAATTACAACAAAAAGCAGGTCCATAAATATTGGTCCTGTCCTAAATTCAATTTTATAGATATTAGGCAGTGGTGACTTCTAGGAAACAATAAACCGGAATCAACCTCATGTCGGTAGGAGAAAGTAATTGAACACGATTTAATAAAGAGTGGCCATAAAGTAATGCCAAGGTCAGTCTGTCTTGATCGCTGTTACGTCTTGCCTGGAAAAAAATCCTGAATGTCTCTAATAGCCCTAAGAAAGAGTGCAGAGAGAGTAACTGCAAGTAAAATTTATGTTTTATTTTATTTAATCATAACAATGAGTTAAAATTTTATACCTTCCTTCATGAAACATTCTTTAAATTATTTTTTTATTAACAGATGAAGTACTTTATCTATCAATAATTTAAAGTATTTTCTTTTGTCCAGTTATTAGCAAAACCAGAATTAAACAATAGCATCTAAGTCCCCAAGCCCTTGTCTCATTGTCATTATGTAAGACTAATCCTATACAGTGGTACCTCCAGATACAAGTTTAATTAGTTCCATAACTTTGAGGCGTGGGAAACTATCAGAAGCTCGAGTCGCGGTAAACTGGTGGGTCGTGTGCACCCAGCTGATCCGAGAGAGATTACTCGTATCTCAACTGTTGCTCATATTTCAAAGCAAAAATCGCTTGCTCAATGGCTCGTATCTCAAAAATCTCGTATGTTAGGGCACTCATATCTCGAGGTACCACTGTATAATAAAAGGGTAATATGAAAATCCACCAAATGGGGCCACGACTGGTTGCTATGACTGATGTTTACTGACCATCCGGGCAGACATTCAATGTAGGAGCTGCCCCCTGGTGGCCAATGCGTTCCCATAGGGGAGCACTGCTCAGTCACAAGGTGGGCTGACAGCCTACAAGCACAGAAGGGATAGCAGGGACCTTTCCAGTCTCTGGGGCAGCACTAAGGAGATCTAATTGTGGCTTAGGCCCTTTCCCTGCAGGGACATCCCCCAAGGATTCCTGGACTGCAAGAAGGTGCAGACTGGGCTGAGGGAACCTCATCCTTCAGTGCATGAATTCTGTGCACCAGGCCTCTAGTCTAATTTTAAGAAAGGACTTCCATTTCACTGGCTGCCCATAGATAAGTAAGTAGTAGGAGATATTTTGGTCCTAAAAATCTGCTACTATTAATTATTAATCTATACACAGATACGTCATATTGATAATGACTTGATGTTGATAAAGTGGATATTAAATTCAGCTTTTATTAAGCATGTCACATCTGTGTGAGGCACTGTGCTAGGTGCTTTTCAAGATTCATATAAACATGCAGCAGAGTTAAAAAGATGATGTATGCCTACTTCGATGCTTTCTGGAAAACCTTGGCATTCGTTGCTTTCTGTAGGATAAATTGCATGTGTTTTAGTATTTTTCAAAGTAGCTTGGAAATTTAAGTCATTAGTTACAATATCATGGAGTGGTGAAAGAAAAGTTTTAGTATTTCTTCAAATCCAGTTTCACCCCCCGGTCTGTCTCTAACTTGTTGGCATAACCTTGATCAAATTATTTTCACCCCTGGTGCATCAGTTTCTTGTCAGTAAGGTATACATGACATTAGCAGGCATCTTTTCTCAGATAGGTTTAGAGAGAGCCAAATGAGACAATGGATGTGAAATTGCTTTATAACAAAGCATCAGCATCATCATTGCTTTACTAATCCTATCTAATAAAAAGGTAATATGCAAATTAACTATCACTCCAACACACAAGATGGCTGGCCCCATGTGGACACAAGATGGCCACCACAAGATGGACAGCAGGGAAGGGTAGTTAGGAAGAACCAGGCCTGCAAGGGAGGGCAGTTGGGAAGGACCAGGCCTCTAGAGAAGGGAGTTGTGTGGAATTAAGGTGTGCAGAGGAGAGCAGCTGGGGAGGATCCAAGCATGCAGGGCAGTTGGGGGGAGAGGTAGGGCTAGGCCTGCAGGGGATGGCAGTTAGGGGTAACCAGGCCTGCAGGGGAGGGCAGTTAGGGACAATCAGGCTGGCAGGAGAGCAATTAGGCATTAATCAGGCTGGCAGAGGAGTGGTTAGGGGGTGATCAGACTGGTAGGCCGAAGTGGATAGGAGCAATCAGGAAGGCAGGTAGGTGAGCAGTTGGGAGCCAGCAGTCCTTGATTGTGAAAGTGATGTCCAAATGCCCATTTAGGCCCGATCCCTGTAGGAGAGAGTGCAGGCTGGGCTGAGGGACACATCCCACCCTTGCACAAATTTCATGCACCAGGCCTCTAGTTATCTATAAGGCCCCTAGAAATCTGATGTATAAAGCCTTGAAGTTAAGACTTAAG
>PVJN01027808.1:6924-27847 GCA_004026805.1 Lasiurus borealis
CAGGCCAACAAGGGAGGGCCGTTTTGCGGTACCCAAACCTGCAGGAAAGGGTAGTTGTGGGTTGACCAGGTCTGCAGGGGAGAACAGTTAGGGGTGATCAGGCCAACAGAGGAGGGCATTTAGGGGTGACTGAGCAAGCAGGGGAGGGCAGATTTGGATAACCAGGCCTGCAGGGGAGGACAGTTAGGGTGACCAGACTGGAAGGGGAAGGCAGTTAGGGGTGATCAGGCCGGCAGGGGAGGGCAGTTGGGAGCAATTGGGCCAGCAGGGGAGAAGTTAGGTGCTGATCAGGCTGGCAGTGGAGTGGTTAGGGAGTGATCAGGCTAGCAGGCAGAAGCAATTAGGGGCAATCAGGCAGAGGAAGGAAGTGGTTGGGAGCCAGCAGTCCTGGATTGTGAGAGCCTGTCCTACCGCCCACTTAGGTCCAATCCTGGTGGATTCAAGGGGTCCCAGATTGGAGAGGGTGCAGGCTGGGATGAGGGACACCCCTCGCCCATGAACAAATTTCATGCACTGGGCCTCTAGTGAGTATATACACCAATGTATTTATACCAATGCATATATGTATATATTTTGTAAATGCTTAGAAGACCACTAAGGATGTACACACAACTGATAGCAGTGGTTTAGTCTAGGTAAAGGAAAGGATAAGTGCATAGGGTAAAAAGGGTTAGTAAAGAGAAAATTTTGCTTTTATTTTATTATATATATATATATATATATATATATATATATATATATATGACTTCTGTATTTTTAAAATTACATACATTATGTCTGCAACAGATAACTGAAATTGTTAATGGCATCTGGCTGCTAATCTCTATTTATCATACAGTTAAATATCTACACTAATAAAAGAGGAAGATGCAAAATGACCATACCTCTGCAATGCACACCAACCAATCAGAAGTGAGTATGCAAATAAACCCAACAAATAACAGGTTAATTTGCGTATGCAGGCGTGGAGAGAAAACTGAAGGCTCTGCCCAAGCAAAAACTGAAGACTGAAGACTGAAGATTGAAGACTGAAGGCTCTACTGTGGCTGGAGCCAAGCCTGAAGGCTGAAGGCTTGGCTCCACTGTGAATCAAGTCCTGGGTGCCAGAGGAAAACCAGTGCCAGCAGCCAAGGGAAGGAAGGCCTATTGCACAAATCTTCATGCAACAGGCCTCTAGTCTATATATATAAAAGGCTAAGTGACCAACCATGCTTTTTTCTGACCATCCAACTAGATGGTACATATAACGCGCATTGGCTATTTAAAAATAAATATTGACTTGCGTATGCACAACGCATGTAAAGGTCTTACTGGCGCCAATCACACGCATGTATTTTGATTTGTCATTGTTGATTGTGAATTTGGTTGTTTGTATGGACATTCCAAAATTGAAAGAAAGTGAAGATTTCCACATCTATTGAGTGATGATTCCAATGATTCAATAGATGATGCCAAAAAGGAAAATTTTCCCATCAAATTTCTTAATAGTATTACTCCTTCGGGAATGCCATGTCATAAATTGAAATTTGAAGTAGTTGCAATCATCATGCTACTGAGAAATCTTAATAGTAGGTGAGGTCTTTGTAACTGTACTAGATTTATTATCACAAGATTGCGACCTAACATAATCAAAATTGAAATATTAACAAGATATGCAGAAGGAGAGATTGTTCTGCTTCCAAGAAATTATTTGTCCCCGTCTGATACTGAGCTCCCATTTAAATTAATTTCAATATAGTTTCCCATGATGCCAGCATTTGCGATGACTATTAAATCAAAAGGACAAATTCTAGACAAAGTCGGAATATTCCTACCTGAATCCATTTTTGGACATGGTCAGTTATATGTTGCTTTTTCTCAAATTGGAAGAGTGTGTGATGTTAAAGTTAAGGTCGTAAATACTTCATCACAAGAGAAATTACTCAAGGACTCTGAAAGTGTTTTTACTCTTAATGTGGTATATAGGGATATATTAGAGTAAGTTTAATCAATTTATCAGTCTTTAATTTTATCAATGTTGTTTTTATATCATGTTTTTGTTGTTTTTATATCATGTCTTCTTTGTTATATCATGTTGTTGTTTTTTATGAATCAACTTATATATTATTTTCATATACATTTTACTATTTTTTTATCTGATACTTCTATTGTAGAAAAGGTCAAATAGTGATATTAAAATATTCTAATTGATTTCCCTTCATTGTGCATGAATCTAGTATTCTATATATTATATCACAGCTATAATCATGTCTTTACCAGGGTTTCCTATAAGTTCCTTAGTAATTTAAGATGGACTTTAGGCAAAGTCTATTCCCACATTTCAAAATCTGAATTTAAGGGAGAGTGTCAATATTTACCACACATAAGATTTCTCAAAATGTTTATATAATCAGAGAACAAATTATTTTTCCAAGGTTTAATATATTCTCAAGTAATTGCTACAAATATGTGATAGAATAAGTTACATCTGATCACTATAAATATGTGAACTTTGGGGGGAGTGACTCTTTGCTACTTTTTTTATTAAAGTTTTACCCACAAACTCTTTAGAGATTAAAAGAGCCAGAAAAGAATCATTATATATAATTCAATGCTGATTACTGTTCCTTCAGTTTGTCTTTCCCATCTGAATCTCAATGGGTAGTTGGCTAGATGAACACTCTTTTAGCTATTCCACAGACAATAATTATCCTTCCTTCTATTCTAAATCTTTTATGCAAACCATATGGCACATTTAGAAATTTTGCAGGCTCTAATTAAAAGTGTCCATTTAAATTAAACAAGGTCAAAGTAGAAACTATATTAAGATCTACCAAATATTTTTAGGGGAACAACACATAGAGAACAGTGTAACAAAAGCATTGTCAGTTCAATCTACACACAGTCTTCCTGTTGGTTTGTAATACACAAAAGCTCAGAAAACAAAGCACATCACGGGTTAGTCTTCTAAATATGCAAAAAAAGCTAAAATGTCAGGGAAGCAAAGAGGTAGAAAAAGAAAGCAGCATCTGCTCAATTATGTTGTGTGCCAGGGCTGGGAATGTTCTTCAGCTCAAAACAACTTGATATAGAATCACCGAACACATCCAACTCTGCCGGTGGGAGTCTGGTGTAGTGGCTGCTAAGATGTGCCACCCAGTCCCCCTTTAGAGGTAAAGGACTCTACCCCAGGTGCCAGGATGCTGCCCTCATACAGCCTTTAGCTGTCCTCTCTCTTTGGAAACTGCCTCTGCTGAACATAGTCTCCTTATCCAAGGTTATATCCCCTTCTTGGGGCAACTCAAATTCAAAGACTGGTGCCTGCACCAGTTTAGTAGCCCAACCTCTGACCCCATGTCAGCATCACTCTAAAGTGTCATCTCAGCTCAGAACTTCCCCCTGAGATCCACTGAAGTTTCTGTGGCACTGTCAAGCCCCCCCTTTCTCCTTCTTCTCTTATCTCTGTACCTTTCTTCTCCCTTCCTTTTTATAGAGGTTGATCCTAAGGCACCTCTGAATAAAATTCTTGCACATTTATCTCCATCTTAGATTATGTTCTTTGGGAAAGCATTAAGAAAAACTTTTACATTTTCTCTTTGTGTAAGGTTCTCATGAGATGAAAATAAAAACTGTTCATACTAGAGATAATAAACGTGTGATATACAAAATAACTAAATGTTTTTGAGGTGCAAATAAAATACATTATATTTGAAAATAAGTACTAATTCGTTCAGGAACCTGAACAAAGCCCCCAAAGCTATGTAACTAGAAAAGACAAAACACAAGAAATAAATATCTAAATAAGAGAAAGGGAGGAGAGGAGGGAAACCCAAATTGTGCCACTTTGACATATGGAATATTTTAAGCTGAGAACAACCAAGGTCCAGCAAATTCCGGAAAAAAAATTCCACCTTTTCCTTAACTACCTAAAAGAATGTAGATAAGGGGCCTGCCTCAGAGAGAGAGAGAGTAATTACCAGAGGTAAGCTTTCTCTGAATGACCTATCTGTATGGCAGGGAAAACATCTAATAAGCAAACATCTGTTCTTCTTATTGTCTTGTGAATTACTCTCCTCCCCTTGGGAACTCCAGGTCCCTATCTTGTCCATTAGCTCAGGAGAGCATATAAAGCTTAAACTTCTGACTTGTCTAGGGTCTATCCTATCTAATAAAAGAGTAATATGCAAATTAACCATTACTCCACTCTACCCACAAGCCATGCCCACCAGCCAATCAGGAGACAGTATGAAAATTAACCCAACCAAGATGGCTGCGGGAGAAGCCAAGCTTTCTGCACACCCTGGTGGGACCATGCCTCCACTCAAGGCTACAAAGTTTCAATTATAAAAGATAAATAAATTCCAACAAAAATGGTGGCAGCCACAGAGCTGGAGAGAGCAGGAGGTTTGATTTGCCCCCAGCAATGAGGAAGCCAAGTTTTCCACAGCCCTGGCCTGCCTTGGCCTCTGCTTAAGGCTACAAAGTTTCAATTATAGAAGATAATAAATGCCAACAAAAATGGTTGTGGCCATGGAGCAAGAAGGAGGCTTGGCACTGATCAAGGTTACAAAATTTCAGTTAGAGAAGATAAATGAATCCCAGATTCCAGGCCTGCCACTTGGGTTGATGGGGGCATGGCCAGCCTGCAAATTACCACAGGCCCTTGCTCAGGCCATCCCACACCCCAAGGGAACCCCCACCCTAATCTGGGACACCCTTCAGGGAAAACCATCCATCTTCTACCCATGTACCGGGCCTCTATCCTATCTAATACAAGAGTAATATACAAATTGACCATCATTCCAATACACAAGATGGCTACCCCTATGTGGTCAAAGATCCTGCCCCCATGTGGACACAAGATGATCGCCACAAGATGGCTTGCAAGAAAGGGCAGTTGTGGGCAATCAGGCCAGCAGGGGAGGGCAGTTGGGAGGGACCAGGCCTGCAAGGGAGGGCAGGTGGGGGAGATCAAGCCTGCAGGGGAAGGCAGTTAGGAGGACCAGGACTGCAGAGGAGGACAGTTAGGGGTGACCAGGCCTGCAGAGAGGGCAGTTAGAGGCAATCAGGCTGGCAGGAGAGTTAGGGATTGATTAGGCTGTCAGGCAGATGTGGTTAGGGGAAATTAGGAAGAAAGGCAGATGAGCAATTGGGAGCCAGCAGTCCTGGATTGTGAGAGGGATGTCTGACTACCTGTTTAGGCCTGAACAAGGTAGGATCGGGTCTAAATGGGAAGTCAGACATTCCTTGAGGGGTCCCATATTGGAGAGGGTGCAGGCTGGGCTGAGGGACACACACACCCGTTCATGAATTTCCTGCACCAGGCCTCTAGTATTTTCATAAGGCTCCCATACATACAAAATTAAAAATTTATTTTTCTCCTGTTAATCTGTCTTATGTCAATTTAATTATTAAACCAAAGAACCTGAATGGAGAAAAGGATTTTTTTTTCTCCCCAACAAAAGCAAAGAGTAACAAAATTTTAATCAAGAGATACATAAAATAATATAAAAATATAAATATTATTTTTAATAGCCATAGTTAAATACATTCCAAATAATCTGCAGATTATTTGGTATCTTTTTAAAAAATAATTATGGCAGATAAATTTCTGGTTAACTGAATCAATACTACTTCAATTATAATTGTAATAAACTCTGAACACTATAGATCCAAAAAATGAATTTAAATAAGAGTAATAAAATTTGGTATAAATACAATAATTATAGAATAAGAATACTAAAGGTTTATTTAAAATAATTATTTGAAAGTAAATTTCAACATCTAGAGTCATTTTCATTTCTTTATTAAAAGTCTAGTAATGGGATTTGACAAATTTAATTGTTCAGATATATATTTTGAGCCTACAGGAATACTTTAGATCTTTAAAAATACTTTATATTAAAATATAAGGTATCCCCCAAAATGTATACACACTGAATAATTAGAAAGGTAGGTTTGTACTTCTACTGTATTTTCAAACTTTCTATGTAGCATTTTAGTATGAATTTCCTCTGTTCAAAGCTTAGTCTGGCTTAAAAGAAAGAAATATCAATTAAGTTGTCAGCTGTTAAAATGTGTGTGCATGTTTTGGGGACAACCTGATATGCCTCACATTCTCATGAATATTTTCACAGAAATTAATGCACATCTTTCCAACCTAACTCACATATTATCAGAATGACATCTCCAAAGTGATATGCTGGTTCTTTCTATTATAAATTTTTGAAAACTTTCCTTTTGATTAGGAGCAACTGGGATATTAAAAAGCTATTGTTCATTTCCTCATACCAAAATCACAAAGTTCAAGACCTTAAACTTAATTTTATTTCAATTATGGAGGAAAAGGAAATAATGTAGTAACTAGTCTTAAATATATTTGTAAACATAGAAAGGGAAAATAAATCCATTTGCAATATAGTGAATACAGTTTAGGTTTAGCATGCTCATTAACAACTTCATAAACCTCTTAGAATAACTTGTTAAAAACTTAGACAACTTCCCAAAGAGATGGAGATAATAAGTCTTCTTATATAATAATTTCCTGAAATGTTAAAAATGGCAGAAACCCCTCTTCTTCTATTCCCACCTTCCCTACAAAATAAAAGACATAGGGCATTCCAGATTCTACATTTTTTTTTAATTTTTTTTATTTTTATTTTTTGTTTTGTTTTTTTTTATTGTTGGTAATACTCATTCCAAAATTCACTGCCTTTTTTTCAAATGTGTTAGTCAATAAGCAATGAGTGAAAAGAGAATTGAAGAAGACCAGTATTAGAGGTTGGATTCCAGGATAAAATCAAAAGAAATTACTCTTGCAAAATAATTGTCTAGAGGCCATTTACTCTATTGTATCCTTAAGCAGCCCCTATACATGTGAGTTTTTGAAAATAAAATAAAAAAATATGAATAACCTGGTGGAGCTCATAAATGAAAAGCCAAATACTCATTTAAAATTTATTTTAGCATATGTCTTTGTGTGTCAGCCAGCACTAATCCCGTATAATAAAAAGGCTATAATGCAAAGAGACTGAACAGCAGAACAATTGAGCAACCGGTAGCTATGATGTGTGCTGACCACCAGATGGCAGAGTGCGGAACACTGTGGGCATCGGCATTGGCAGGATGGTGGAGCAAGTGAGTGGTGGAGCCAGACCAAGGTAGGGCCTGGCTGCTGTAATCGAAGTGAGCTTCTGGTGATTACTCCTGTGCACAATGGTCCCACCTGGCACTCACACCCACTGCCAACAACACACTGCCAGCCTGGATCCCTCAGGCTGTCAATGAGTACAAGTGGAGGCTGCTGGCCAGATCGCCCCTAACGGCTTCTCCAACTCACCCTGCTCCTGAGAGACGACCGGGGCAGCAGCCACTACTCGCACCTGCTGACAGCTTGGCCCCACTAACATCTGCTGCTGCAATGGCCCCAACTGCTCCACATCATCAGCAGATAGAAGTGGGGCCTGTGCTATCAGCACATGGGCATGGCGGTGGTGGTGGGAGGAGTGGGGCTGTGGCAGAAGGGGCCAGGCGGGGACACGGAGGATGGGCCAAGACCCGCCCTGTGCCCACCGCAGCCTGTCGGCCCACAGTTCCTTGCAAGGTGCACGAATTGGTGCACTGGGCCCCTAGTATCCCTATAAAAGGCAACATAAAACCTTTCCTTCAAAAGAAACATTGACCTCTGGCCAGTGTCACTCAGTGGTTAGAGCATCAGAGCACAAAGGGTCCTGGGTTTGATTCCTGGGCAAGGGAATGTACCTGGTGGCAGGCTCGATCCTTAGCCTGTAGGGGTGCCCAATTAATGTGTCTCTCTTACATCTATGATGCATCTATTTCCCTCCTCCACACCCCTCCCCCAAATCTATCTAAAAGCAATGGAAAAATATCCTCCAGAAGAAGATTTTAAAAAGAAACAATGAAATCAAAATGTTAAAAACAAATCTTACGCAGTCATGAAGCATGGGACAGATTGACGTATTTCAGAGGGAAGGGGTGGGTGGGAACGGGGGTGAGAAGAGATGAATCAATGAATTTATATGTATATACACATAGCCCATGGACAAACAATAGTGAAGGAAAGCCTGGGGAGGGGACAGGCGTGGGTTAGAGGAAGGTCACTGGGGTGTGGGGGCAGGAAGGGGACATCTGTAATACTTTTAACAATAAAGATAAATTTAAAAAAGGAAATAATATAATAATTAATAAATAATAATACAAAAATACAAAAAATATAAGGCATTACTCGGTGCTAATTCAAGTTTATCTCATATGTAAACATTTAAAAATATCTTATGATTATAAAAGTAGTAAATAACCATTGTTTACAAGGTGGATACCAATAGAAAAAAAAATTAAGAGGAAATTAAATGTCCTATAAAGCCACTATTGGGAAAGAGTCTATGTTAACATTCTGGTCTATTTATTTCTAATCTCACATACATGATCTATATTTGTATTTCTAATTAAGGGTTCAGAACAGGTTTCCCCAAGATGTGCCACACTGGCATGAAGATAAATTTGAGCTAAAGCCAAGTGAGACCCTGTGGGCTTTTACCTGTCCCTTAAAGAATTTAAATTGGAGGCATTGCCAATAATAAGAATAATTGCCAGAAACAAGTTTTTATGACCTATCTGAATATCTGCTTTTCTTATCATCCTGAGATTTACCCTCCTGCCCTCTGAATCCCCAGGCCCCTAACACATTACTTGGCTCCTGATGGCATACACGTCTTATTTTACTATTCTGTCCTCAAATTTCTCATATATGTGGGGTCCCATACTATGAAATTAAATGTTTTTCTCCTATTAATCTGTCTCATGTCAATTTGATTTATCAGACCAGCCAAAACAATTGTTGGTGGTGTTAGGACACCATCCCCTGCCTCAAACACACACTGAATGTGGGCGCTCACAATCCTTTAGGTGCCTACCTGCAGGTGAGGGAGAGCAAATGAGGATGGGTGGAGAAGCCCTTTCCTGATTACTGAGTTCATGGCAACAAGTAATGCATTACTGTCATTAATGGTGCAATGTAATATTTTTACTTTATATAATTTTTAAAAGTTTCAATCGAAGTAAAAATAGTTTGTAAATAAACACTAAATAAAAAATATCTCTAGAATACCTGATTATTCTAACTGACTAATTCCTAAAGATATCAAGATTATCTTTGTGTCACTGTAAAATTTATATAAACAGA
Source organism: Lasiurus borealis (assembly GCA_004026805.1). Classification (NCBI taxonomy): domain Eukaryota; kingdom Metazoa; phylum Chordata; class Mammalia; order Chiroptera; family Vespertilionidae; genus Lasiurus; species Lasiurus borealis. The sequence goes on from PVJN01027808.1 coordinate 16,106, forward strand.
AGTACATCAATTGTTTTATCTAAAGATACATTTCAATCACTCAGAATAGGATTCAAAGACTGTAAGTAGTTTATTTGGCCAGTAATATTTCTTAAGTCACTCAGCATTTTACCATTTGCAAGTTGTCAAATATTTACTGAAAAACTTCATGGAAGACTCGATTACATGGATGATTTTGGTGATATTGGGCCTTTCTTTATAAACTAGTCAAAATCATGCTGATGAAACTACCCTATATTTTGTACCATGGATCACAATATTTTCCAATACAGCCTGTTTTGTTAAAAAAGTGTTTCTGGAATGAGAATTATGTGACAAGATGCTGGTAAATAAGGGAAATAGGTCAATTTAATACATTGGTTAAGATTTGAGTTTTTTTTCTAACATATTAGTGTTTTGTTCTGCCAAGAATCCGCAACTAAAACATACTACACAACTGTAATATAAAAGTGTTAAGGATGATGGTACCACTAGAGGCTGGATGCACAAGCTCAGCCTTCGCAGCTCCAGCTTTGTCCAGAAGGATGCCCGTAAGGATGTCCAGAAAGTCATTTTGCTGTCCAGTCTAATTAGTATGTCATACTTTTATTAACCTATCAAATAAAGAAGGAATATACAAGTTGGCCGTCACGTCATCACAGAGATGGTGGCACCCATAGCGGAGGCAGGGTTTCTGTAACACAAGATGGCTGTGCCCAGAGTGGAGGCCGAGTTCCCATAACAATCCTTAATGAACACTCAGAAGCACCTGAGGCTGCATAGTGCTGCATTGGGGCAGGGGACCTCAAGCCACACCCCTTGCCCAGCAGGGCTTGACAGGGAACCAGAGTCCGCGCCCCACACCCCAGAGCCAGACCAAGGGACCTCAGGTCGTAACCCCCATACCGGCACCAGGCCGGACCTGAGGCCACGTCCCCTGCTCTGACACCAGGCCAGGGGACCTCAGGCCATATACCCTGCTGGGGCACCAGGCCAAGAGAACTCAGGCCACACCCCCTGCCCAGTGGGGTTTGTCAGGGGACCTCAGGCTTCGCCCTCCACCCAGAGGGGGTTGATGGGGGACCTCAAGGCGCCCTCCACCCCAGTGCCGGGCCAGGGACCTCAGACTGTGCTGCCTTCCCTGGCACCAGGCCGAGGGACCTCAGGCCATGCCCCAGCACTGGTCCAAGGGACCTAAGGGTGCACCAGGGGACCTGAGGCTACACCCCAAACCTGTGCGGCTTGATAGGGACCCTGAGGCTATGCCCTCCACTTGGAGGGGCTTGATGTGGGGGGGGACTTGAGGCTGCATCCCTCACCCGGCAGGGATTGACAAGGGTGGGGCCAGCTGGGACTAAATTTTACCCAATTGGGGTGGGGCTGGCTGGGTCTGGGTCTCAGGTGATTTTTGAGGTGCTGCAGGTGGGCAGGGATTTGACTCTGGGTCCCACAGTGCACTCCAGACTCTGATAGGAGGAAGATTTTCATCCCTGACATTTCTATTATAGAGAAAGGGCAAATAGCAACATTAAAATATTTTTTTCTAATTAATCCCCTTTTAATGTGCATGAATTTCTTGCACCAGGCCACCAGTTATAGATAAGTAGTACCCACTCACGCCATATTCTTCCTCTAAACTAAATTGGCCACATGCTTGCTCTTGAAGGCACATATCTATGCACTTGGTGTACTTTGGCCTATCCACATAATTAAGAAGTTTTGAGCATTCCTTATTTTCCTTTTATCATGCTGCTTTTTCTCTGTGTGTCTCTTTCTCTTTTTAAAGTAAAGTCCTATATTAACTACAGAATTTATTTTTTTTAATAAATTTAATTTGTCTTTCGGACTGCAGCAGTACTTTAATTGGTATGCTTGTTTCAGATAGGGATAAGTTTATAGAGTTGCATTTATTTTCAGTGTTATGTCCTTCTTATTTTTAAAGCTGTATTGTTTTTAAGGCTGTGATTTGATTTTTAAGAAAGGCATTTTATAGTAAAAACACCTGCACATTTTTTAAAAATTTTCTTAATAAACTAAGGTAGGGAGAGCTTTTTACAGATGAAGAAACAGAGGCTCAGGGGACTTCAATGACTCACTGTCCATCATGTGGCAAATAGATGGCAGATGGATGACTGGAGCCCTGGTCCGCTGACCCCTATTCTAGTGCTCTGGATACAATGCCAGGCAACATCTTTACTCACTGCATAACTAACTTTATTAATTATGACCTCCTTTATAATGTGGCTTCTCTTGTTGCTTTAAATTAATACTTCACACTTGGATGCTTACCTTTTACCTGTTCATGAACTGTCTGCAGGGAAACTTACTTGCAACTCCCTACATATCTAGAAGAGAGCAGAAGGCTTCTGTCCTCCAAACCCTAGCCCGACTCTGCCCAAATACAAGCACAATGCATCAGTGAACTGCTCAGGCCTAGAAGTCCTAAAAAGCATGCAACACTTCACAAGTGAAACCCTGCAACGTTGCAGGCAGGTCCTGGTGTCTCAGCAGCCTGATATTTGCTGGAAAGAAATTATAGATCTCTCTACCCAAACACATCTTATTTCAGTGAATTATTGGATCATCTCATCACCTTCAATAGAGCTACAAAGGTGAATTCCTACAGATCCGTCCACAACTGTGCCGTGCGCATTTAGTAAACACCTCCCTGGGCTCAGACACATTTTGAAGCACTGGAACATAGAAACACACATGACACCCTCCTCTGATCCTCCCTCCCCCGGCCTGACCTGTAGCACAAAGCAAAATAAAGCCTTTGGAAAGTTCCACTGCAGAGGCACAGTTTAGGGCCATGGTTCTCAAAGGTTGTGACCTCTAGTTTACCTGGAGGATTCATTAAAACACATTAGTAGGCCTCATCCTCAGAGTTTCTTGCTCTTCATGTCTGGGATGGGGCCTGAGAATTTGCATTTCTGACATCCCAGGTGACCCTGAGGCTGCTGGTTACTTAAGCTCATTAAACATTTATCATCTGTAAAAATGAAGCCTCATAATAGTGCCTAACTCATAAGAGTATCTGGAGAATTAAAATAATTGAAGCATAGAGCCTGGTACAGTGAGAAGTAACTGCATGTTAGCTTTGATTATTAGTTTTATTATTGCCATTATTACTAAGGGGTTTTAGGAGGATTCTTCCAAAGTCTTTCCCTCTCCTACTTCAGAATTCCTGAAATCCTTTAAAGCAAACACCAGCTATAAAAAAATTAAATATAAAATTCTCTGGGACAGTTTACTGCTAGTAATGCAAAGAATTAAACCAGCAATATCACATCTTTCCCTGGCTCTGCTTTTGATAAAATAGAGACCACTGGGGCTCTAACAGGTGTTGATAAAGGTGAGAAAATATTATCCTGAGGGGAACATGGAAGCAACAACAACTAAAAAGCTTGAAGTAACAAAAAGATCTTAAAAACTCTCCTGCGGTCTGCCTTATCCCCACTTAACACACAAAATTTCCATCCAACAAATAGAGTTTTATCTCCTCTCTACTTGTCTCTGTAAAACCCATTATTATTATAATAGCAAAATCATTAAAAAAGAAAATGTTAGACTCCTGTTTTTTCAGTTGAAGGTCTGTTCTTTCAAAACTCAAGCTGTGTCCAGTCCTTTTATGTGACAGACCCCCCTGAACATTCTCTCAGCGGGACATGACACTTGTTGAAAATAAGATTACTGAATAAGAAATACAGAAAATAATGACTGATCTCCCATGGAAAACAGCTGCTTCTTGTTAATAGCTAAGCACACGTCTCTACTCTAGGTTTCCCAGAAGGCTTAGTTCTGTACGAAAGCAGAAAAAATGACAGCAAAGGCACACAGCAGCCCTACATGGTTTGGCTCAATGAATAGAGTGTCAGTCTGTGGACTGAAGGGTCCCAGGTTCCATTCTGGTCAAGGACACATGCCCAGATTGCCTGCTCAATCCCCAGTAGGGGGCGTGCAGGAGGCAGCCAATCAATGGTTTTCTCTCATCATTGATGTTTTCATTTCTCTCTCCCTCTCCCTTCCTCTCTGAAATCAATAAAAACATTTTTTTTTTAAAGGATCACAGCGCTGAGACCGGTTTGGCTCAGTGGATAGAGCATCAGCCTGCAGACTGAAAGGTCCCAGGTTTGGTTCTGATCGGGGGCATGTACCTTGCTTGCGGGCACATCTCCAGTAAGGGGTGTGCAGGAGGCGGCTGATCGATGTCTCACTCTCATCGATGTTTCTGACTTTCTATCCCTCTCCCTTCCTCTCTGTAAAAAAATCAATAAAATAAAAAAAAAGGAACACAGCAAATGCTTTTTATTAAGATAATTTATTTTAAACCTGAAGTACATAAAAATCTCTAAACAACAAGTAATACCCAAGAAAGGTGATGTCTGCCCTAGGTCAGTGGAAAAATGAGATGCTTCATACAGGGGGGCTTTTCACTACACATAGGACAATGTAGGAGCAGCGGTGTCTAATTCTACAAGTATTTAACACTAGAGGCCCTATGCACAAAATTCATGCAAGGGGCTTGGGCCTTGCAGCTGCAGCTTCATCCGAAGATGGCTCAGCTGTCCAGTCTAATTAGCATATTACACTGTGATTATTATAGACTAGTGTGTGGGGGGGATTCCCTCATCCCAGCTTGCACCCTTTCTAATTGGGGACCCCTTGAGGGATGTCTGACTGCTGGCAATTGGACATCCCTCTTGCAATCTGGACTGCTGGCTCCTAACTACTCACTGGCCTGCCTGCCTGATTGGCTCTTCACAGTGCACCCAGATTTCATTCTGATTGGTCAGTTTCTATGCCAGTCAGCATCCCTGGGCCTATCTCAGGCCTGATCAGAGAGGCAGGGCTGATCAGTCCACAGTGGCCCAGAGAGTAAGAGAGGCATGGCTGCTGGTGAAGCCCAGAGAGAGAGAGAGAGAGGCAAGGGCTGATAAACAGCTGTCATGAAGGAGGCTGTGGATCAGACCCTGCCTCTCTAACTTGGCCTCTCTCTGGGCCTGATCGTTAGCCCCTTTGGCAGTCAGTGCTGGGCTACCACGGCAACCCAGTACTGACTCCAGGACTCACTTCCTGTGTTCAGTCAAACTTTCAGTCATTATGGACCCTGGATTTGTGTATATTAGGATTAGATAATACAAACAGGCTAATATAGTCTTCATGTGATAAGTTATTCTTTTGTTTGTTTGTTTGTTTGTTTGTTACTGAAAATGTGATTTCCTATTGAAGTACATGAAGAATATAGTTTGTTTTTTTTATTTTCATTCCTAGATGAGATTTAATTTACCTAATAAGGAAAACAGAATTAGGTTTCTGTGAGTCTGGTCATTTTCACCAACCAATCCATGCATAATGTTGTTTTAAGTGAGTTTCTGTTTAAAGATGCTATATTCCATATATTTTGGGACCCCTTTAAACCGCAAAATCACTGCCAAAAAGAACAAATATACTAAAAATGTGGCACTAAAGAGAATGCAAAAAGAATGGCATGAAAGCTAAAACAAGAAGGCCGAAGGTTGCCTTGCATACATCAGGTGGGAACATGTGCATGGGTTCACTCAAATTGTAAGGGGCTCAGTCCACATCCAACAGATGACTATGAAATCACTATGGGTATTGACTTGGGAGTTACAAGTGAATTTTAGTAAGTAGGTGAACTGGTAAATATGTAATTCATAAATAATGAGGATGGAGTGTGTATATTCTTTACCATTTGGAAAGTCTGCCTCCTACTTTTTTCTTTAAAGTCTATGATGACAAATTATCTGTCATTTTAGATAATCTTTCTTTTCCATCCTGTTGTTTTTAGAATTTTCTCTTCATTCTTGATGTTCTGAAATTTCACTATAATGTATTAAAGTCTGAATTTAATGTAATTATCTCTACAACAGTTAGTGTTCATTTCTAATCTGAAAACATATGTCTTTCTCTAATTCATGAAATATATTTTTCAGCCATTATTTCTTCAAATATTACATCTCTGCTGTTTATCTCCTATTTTGGGGACTCCTAAGGCACAAACACTAGAGGCACAGTGCACAAAATTTGTGCATTGTTGAGGGGGTGTCCTCTCAGCCCAGCTTGAACCCTCTCTAATCCAGGACTGCTGGCTCCTAACTGCTCACTTCCCTGATCACCCCTAACTTCCCCCCACCTGCCAGCCTGATCATCCCTAACCGCATATGCCTGCAGGCTTGATCACCCCTAACTTCCTCCACTGCTGGTCTGGTTGCCTCGAACTGCCCCACCCACTGGCCTGGTTGCCCCTCACTGCCCCCCTTTGCCAGCCTGGTTGCCCCTCATGGCACCCCCTGCTAGCCTGGTGAGCCCACATAGCCTTCTGTTCAGTCATTTGGTAATCCCTCACTAACCCCCCTGCCAGCCTGGTCACCCCATGCAGCCTGCTGTTTGGTCATTACTGTGAGGATGTCCTGACCAATTTGCATATTACCCTTTCATTAGTATAGATACTACAACTTCTCAATATATTTATACGTCAACTATTTTTTCACATTTTTAATTTCTTCATATAATTTGACTCTGTATATGCTAAATGAAATATTCAACATTATCCTTCAATTCTTAAACTATATGAAAACGTATATCCACAATTTCTATGGGTTTATTTTATGACCCTCTCTTTTGGATTCACATCTGTCACTTTGTGTTTCACCATTTTTTGTTAGTATTTCTTCTTTTCTCTTTGAGGATCTTGAAAATTTATTTCAAAGCCACTTATGACTGGTATATTATTTGCCTATTGGTGGAACAAAAGTCATCTTTAACTACTTAAGCTTTGTAGTTTTTTCATTGAGGTTGATTTTTTCCATGTGCTTCAGAATTTTAGTTGAAACTTCAATTTGCATGAAAGCATTCCACTTTCCTTGCTATTTATCTGAGCTCATTCCTCTGCATGCATCAGTTTTGTAGTCACCTGCATCTAGACTGTTAAGGACAGGTATTGCATTAGATTAGGGAAGATGCACTCCTACAATTGGGCCAACATAGACTCAGTCTCTGAAAAATCAGGTTGCTTGACCTATTTCTGTCTCCTGGTCACCATCTGAGGCATGCAAATTAGAACAAACAGTTTGAGTCAAGTTCTTTTCAAAGGCAGGGAAATTGTATCCTGGATCCTGATTTCCTGCCATGAGTCTGGCTGGATACCCTGTCGTTATGGGTTGAATTGTATACTCCCAGAATGTGATCTTATTGGAAATAGGTTACTGAAGATATAATTAGTCAGGATGAGGTCAGACTGGAATGGGGTGGGTCTGGAAATCAATATGGCAAGTATCTTCACGTAAAGAATGCCAGGTGAAGAGAAGGACACTCACAGAAGGGGATATGATGATAAAGGCAGAAAAGTGGCATGATGCTCCTACAAGCCAACAAACACTGTTGATTACCAGCAGGTACAATTAGCTAGGAGAGAGGCCTGGACCAGATCCTTCCCTAAGCACTACAGAGGGGCATGGCCCTGCTGTTGACCCTTTAATCTCAGACTGTTGGCCATCAGAACTGTGACAATCAATGTCTCTTGTTTAAACCATCCAATTTGCAATACTTTATTATGGCAGCCCAATAAACTAATAAGCTTGAGAATAAATGTATCTTGTTTAAACCAACCAGATTGTGGTACTTTGCTATGGGAGCCCAACAAACTAATAAACTCACCATTGGATTATATCAGTCTGTTATAAATCCATGTTCTGTTTCCAGATTTGGAAGCTCAAAAAGTAGCAGCTCCATATTATGCACTTACAACTCATATCCTCTTGTCTTTCCTTCTTTCTTTTTTTTTAAGTGAATATTTATCCCTTTTTACCAGTATTTTTTTTTTAACTTGGCTATTTGTACCTAATTTTAAAAATATTGTTTTTAATTACCACAGTAATATCTCTCAAGAGGATAGAGTTTAATATTGAGAACTCACCCTACCATATGTTCTTCTGAAAAACTCTAATTTTTAATAGCTCTATAATAAATACATATTCTTTTTATAATAATAAAGAGCATTTAAAAAAAGAAATGAGATATAAAAAATGTATTTTGATCCATGGTCTTAAGAATACTTTACAAAGGAAATAGAAAAATTTTGGAGAAACCAAGATGGCAACATAGGTGAACACCTAAACTGCTGCCTCACACAACAATTTCAAAACTACAGCTAAAAGACAGAACAGACATCATCCAGAACCACAGAAAAGCTGACTCAGTGAAAATTCTACAACTAGAAGGAAAGAGAGGGGCTCACGGAGACTCAGAGGAGCTGCAAAAAGCTGAGGTATGGAGACATGCACATGGCGAGGATGGGCGGCAGAGTGCCTGGCTGGCTTCCTCTAGCAGGAGGGAGACAGAAACTCCTGACTGCACTGAACCCCAATTCTGACTGCACCAAACCCCAGTTCTGAGTGAGACTCATACGGGGGGAGTTTGGACTGATGGGGAAAGGGAGGAATGCATGGAATCTTAGGGGAGCCATGAAAGGCAAAGGTCTGGAGGCATGTGCATGAGTGCACACAGAGAGGACTGACTGCTGATTGTTCCCTGGGCTTTCTCTAGCTGGAGGAAAATGGAACCTCCCAAATGTGCTGAAATCCAGTTTTAACTGCACTGAATCCCAGTTTTGGGTGAGACCCTAGGGACCCAGACTTATACGGGCCCCTGGAGCACACGGAAACTCAGGGGAGCAGTGAAAGGCAGAGGGCTGGAGGCTCGTGCGCAAGTGTGCACAAAGAAGGCTGCAGTGATTACCAAGGGACACAGACCCAGGGGCCTCATAGGGGAGGGCTGATGGACCAAGGCTATCTGCTCAGCCCTGAGAGTCTGTCCCATTCAAGCAGAGAACAGAGGTTTTTGCAATTTTGCAAGTCTTTTCTCATAAGGCTGACTCCAACACAAAAATTCTCCTGGTGTAGACAGAGCTGATCCTCACAGCCAATTGGTGTGGAAGTCAATTTCCCCCAGTGATACCAACAACAATCAAGACTTAACTACAACAAGGCTATACACACAGTCAACAAAGGGGTGCACCAAGAGTGTCCACCTCAGGTAACTGGGCAGACAGAGTTGCTGGACCATATAGGACACCTAGCACACAAAGCTGCTCTACCAACTTAGGGAGGCAAAGACAGAGATAACAAATGAAAGAAATAGAGGAAAATAAATAACTGGATATAAAGTTCAAAACCCAATTATAAGGTTTTTCAAGAATTTCCTAGAAAAGTTCAATAAATTTAATGAGACCCTTGAGGATATGAAAAAGGACCAACTAGAAATTAAACATATACTGATTGAAATAAAAAATATTATGCAGAGACCTAACAGCAGACTAGAGGAAGGCAAGAATCAAGTCAAACATTTGAAATACAAAGAAAGCAGAAAACATTCAACTGGAAAAGCAAAAGGAAAATAGAATCCAAAAATGTGAAGATAGTGTAAGAAGCCTCTAGGACAACTTCAAGCATACCAACATCAGAATTATGGGGGTGCCAAAAGAAGAGAGAGAGCAAGATACTGAAAATCTATTTGAAGAAATAATGACTGAAAACTTCCCCTACCTGGTGAAAGAAATAGACTTACAAGTCCAGGAAGCCCACAGAACCCCAAACAAAAGGAATCCAAAGAGGACCACACCCAGACACATCATAATTAAAATGCCAAGATCAAAAGACAAAGAGAGAATATTAAAAGCAACAAGAGGAAAACAATTAATTACCTGCAAGGGAATTCCCATATGATTTCTAGCTGATTTCTCAAAAGAAATTATGCAGCCCAGATGGGAGTGGCAAGAAATATTCAAAGTGATGAATAGCAAAACCTATAACCAAGTTTACTCTATCCAGCAAAGCTATCATTCAGAATTGAAGGTCAGATAAAGAGCTTCACGGATAAGAAAAAACTAAAGGAGTTCATCAGCACCAAACCAGTATTATATAAAATGTTGAAAAGTATTCTCTAAAAAGAGGAAGAAGACAAAAAGGTAAAGATAAATATTATGAACAACAAATACATATTTATCAACAAGTAAATCTAAAATTCAACTGAATTAAAAATTGAATGAACAGAATTACTTGGTGAATATAAAAGAATCAAGAACACAAAAAGGGAGTGGACAATTCTCAGGGGAAAAGAGGTGAGGGGCGTGCGGGAAGAGACTAGAGAAAAATCATACACCTATGGATGAGGACAATTGGAGAAGGTAAGGGGATTGGGTGGAGGGGAATTATGGGGGGGGGAGAGAAACAATTGCAATAATCTGAACAATAAAGATTTATTAAGTTTAAAAAAAAGAAAAAGAAAAATTCTGAAGGAAAAAAAGATGAAAAGTTAAAAATAAAAAATAAAAAGGTATTATTCCTTCCTAGAGCATCAGTCAAGATTCCTCTATAACAGATTCAAAGAAGCAGGTAAAAGGGAATTAAAACAAAACAAAGAAAAAATAATTATCAAAATCTATTGATATTTCTGTTTGTCTTATGTTACTATTCTTCTGATCCACTGCTCTAGATTCAATGTTTCCCTTAATTCCTCCACTGGCCAACTTTCACCCCTGTGTCTCCCTGGAGAAAAAAATATAGAACTTTCAATCAGGTCTCTATGAAATGGGTGTGGGCGGTGCCAAACCTCCAGGTCTTCTGGGAAGCTGGGCATGATGACACGCTTTGCTACAGCACTGTCATCCATATGCATTTGTGCTATTTTGATTGATGAACAGCTTGAGGAGGATTAATAAGTCCTTTCAATGACTCCCGATTCAGAGTGTCTGCAAACATCAGCCATGACCCAGAAACAAATCAAAGCAGACTGGAAAGTTTTAAACAGACTAACTCAATGCATTTGTACATATCCAGTAAACCTTGGATCTAGGTCATACCATAAAACAAAAAAAAACAGGCAATAAATATATAAAATATATGCAATGGGGTGGCTTCTCACCCAACCCTTAGCACAATTATTTATTAGAGGAAACATTTCTTAGATATTAGCTAACCCATTTTCAAGTTAAGTTCTTCATTTGAGTGATTATAAATACCTTTATACAATACGTATATGGAGACAGGTAGTGTTGTGGAAAGAGTGTCAGATTTAGAGTAAAAAAAAAAAAAGAATGCTGGTTTCACCCTTACTCATCAGGAGCAAATCCTTTTTAATCTTTCTAAGCCCCATTTTTCTCACAAATGGAAACAGGAATAATAATACCTTTGACTTACATAGTAGATTAGGCAAGTTACAAATAATATTAAACAGTAAATGTTTATTTATATTGTAGAATTTTGGGTGGAAAACAACTGAAAACAAAAAATAATTTGGTGGCATAGACTAATGACCTCTTTGCAGAGTAAAAACACCTTAGGACATTGTTATTTCTGTTTGGGAAAAGCTCCCAACGTGCCTGGTCAGCATGTGCGGGAGACACAGGTGCGTAGACTGGGTTCAGAGAGCCTGGCCCTGATCTTTGTTTCATGTTCTGACACTCAGCATGGCGGACTCAGAGGTTTGCATAGAGGGCCTGAGAGATCAAGGTCGCATCGGTTCAAATGAATTCCTATTTATGGATATATTAGTAGCTTAAAAACCTGGACTATTCTTCACAGTGCACCACGTGCCTGGGGAGTAGATCTACTCGGGACACCAAATTACAGATGAGATGCTGGCCTTGTCAGTCTGAACAAAGGAAGTCACATGCCTTGAACAGTTAGCTAGTGCCCTCAAGCTCAACAAACCCAGTGAACTGCCGTCCTCCACTACACATTA
>PVJN01027809.1:0-27747 GCA_004026805.1 Lasiurus borealis
CTCTCCCGCTCCTACTCCCGTCTACCCCGAGCAGCCGCCGCCTCCTCTCCACCGCTCCCCTCCCGCTGGGCGCCCTGGATCAGATAAGAGGAGAGGACAGGCAGCGGGCGGCCAATTATAAAGTGGAAGGTGGCCGTGGGGGCGGAGGTTGGGGTGGTGGGAGGCAGGCCTAAGTTCCAGACACCCCCACTTTACTACCTCCTCCTTTCCCTGCCCCCGCCCTAAAAGATGCTCCGAGGAGTCCGCCCCGCCCCGCACGCGCACGCGCTCGCGCAGACCTGGGGGCTCCAGGTGCGCCGCCGAGCGTCCTACGCCCGGGAAGGCTCGCTTTGGCTCCTCCCCTCCACCCTAGGTGGTGCGGGGCTGCCCAGCCCGGCCCCGCGGGAGCTTGGGAAGGTCCGGAGCGCTCCGTACTCAGGTGCTGCGCGCCCACCTCCCCATCCCAGAGACCGGCCGTGTCCTCCCGCGGCAAGGCCCTGCGCCCCGGTAAGAGGTAGTGGCCTGGTAGCCTCCTCTCCTCGCTCCTCCTTTTCCGAACTTCTAACAAGAGCTATGAGAAGAAGAAGAGGAAAAAGAGAAGAAGAAAAAGAGGGGGTGGGGAGTAGGGAAGAGTTATGAAATGCCAAGGCAGCGATGTCCAAACTTTAATGCGCCGGAGAAGGATCCGGGATGTTGAAATGGACATTCTTGTGGCTTTAAAAGGAAAAATGCCGACAGTGTCCTGTGGCTGGACCTCCTGGTCTGCAGAGCCCCCCTCACAGAGATCTTCCTTCAACACGTGGGCTGAGGCCAGGGACGCAGCGTTTATCAAACACCCCGATCCATGCAGGTCATCCTTGGAGATCCGAAGCACATCTACCCCTGAGAGGAGGAACGCAGGAGGCGCGCCAACGCCCTGCTCTGTCACCGCTGGGCCCCTTAGAAAGCCATGGTCGTCATCCACTTTTAAGCCCTGCAAACAATTCACACACACACACACACACACACACACACACACACACACACCTCCGCAGCATTACTTACAGTCCAGCTTCTTGTGTGCACACAAATGCTGGGGAGGGAGGTATAGATTCAACATTAATTGAACTTTATTTTACATTGAAAGTGAAAAGCAAGTACTCAAAGATTAAAGAGAGGAAGGAAGGATGAAGTAGAGTTTTAAAAACATTTTATTACCATTTCAAAATCAACATACATTACTGTGTAAGTTTTTTTTTTTAATTTCTATTGTGCAAGATTTTTATCAAACAAATCTTATGCTTCTTTATTGGTTGTATAGGAATTTTTGTACACAAACTGAGAATTTGAGAACCCATTTTTTGTGAGACAATACTTTCTCGCCTTGGAAAACTGAAAAGAGAGTATTTCACCATCACAAAAGAGTGGTGATGGAGAGAGGAGAAAGGGCAGGTGGTACTCTTGAAAGGAACCTGCTTCCATCACACCCAGCTGAGGATGCAGAAAGGGAGGCTGTGGATCTTTAGCTGGTTTGATTGGGTGGATAGAGCACAAGCCTGCGGACTGAAGGGTCCCAAGTTCGATTCTAGTCAAGGGCACATGCCTGGGTTTCCGGCTGGATCCCCAGTGGGGAGCGTGCAGGATGGAGCTGATCAATGATTCTCATCAGCGATGTTTCTATCTCTCTCCTTCCTCCCGCTCTGAAATCAATAAAAAATATATTTTAAAGAGAGAGAGAGAGGCTGTGGAGTTTGAAACCTTTTAAGGGGTCCTTCCTTCATTCTAACTTTCCCAACCGCCACCTCTCGTGCTTTCCCGGAATTCGCGTGGTGTTTGCATCCTCTAGCCCATGCTCTGAACTCCCCTCGCTCCCCCCAACCCCCCGCCCCCCGTCCTGCGGTTAGAGTGGAAAGGGCTCACTCCAGCCCAGCCGTCGCCCTGCGTCCACCGGTCCCTTTCCAAGTTGGCCTCCGCGCAGCCCCAGGGCGGGGTGCAGAGCGAGGCGCCGCTTTGCTTCTGCGCTTCACTGAACGCCATTCTCTGAGGTCAGGCCGGCAGCGCAGCTTTGCAGGAGATGCGGGAAGTCAGGGGCTCCAGAGGCGCTGCTGCAAGGGTGTGAGCGCCGCCTGGTGTCTGCGTTGGAAGTTGGGGATAGGGCGGCAACTGGAAAAGATCCCCATCCACCCAATGACAAGCAGGGACCAGAATTCCTGAAGTTTATACATATTTACTCCTGGAGACAACTACCACTTCGGTTAAATCTCCTTTCTTCTGCCCGCACCCCTCTCCCCATGCTAGTGTCTACTACCCTCAGACTCTGTTCCCCCTTTTCACTAGTAAAATCTCTCCTGCCTTCATTTTTGCCCAAATGTAGATGATGAGGATAAGCTGAGTTTTTCTTGTAATTCCCTTGGGAGATGTAGTGACCTGTTAGCACAAAGTTTTAGGCAAAAGTGGAGAAACGGGATTTGTGGTGGAATTATACAGAATTGGAAATGAGGGATGGGGTGATTTTAAAATGTGAGATAAGTGTACAAAAATCCCTCTGCAGCCAGCTGAGAACGGAATCGTGAAAATGAGACCAGGAGATTTCACTAATGGTCTCTCCCTCTCAATCTAGGGAAAATTACATCTGACTGAACATTTGAATGAAGATCTAGGGCCTTTCCAAAGATATCTCAAAATTCCAGCTTCTCACAGTCATTGATTCCAGGACTCAACAGCTCCTCCTGGAGTCTCAGCCTGAGTTTGTGACAAGACTATAATCTTGTTTCATTTAAAGGATGTCACATACACACACACATACCCTGTTCCCCACCTCCTCTCAGTACCCTAAAGCTTTGCAGGGAGAATTTGGACTCAAACTGGCTTGTGTCACTTTGGTGAGTTATTTTGCCTCTCTGAGCCTAACTCCTCCTGTATAAGAAGGGGGCAATATATCATACCTCAGGGGGTGGTCATGCAGCATAAATGACATGTGTTTATGGATCTAATCCATAATCCTATATAATAAAAAGCTAATATGCAAATAAACCGAATGAAGGAACAACCAAACAACCAGTCACTATGACGTGCACTGACCACCAGGGAGCATGTGCGGAACATGGCAGACATTGGCCATGGCAGCATGGTGGACCAGGTGAACAGGGGCACCAGACCAAGGCAGAGCGCTAGTCACTGTCATTGGGGTGAGCCTCTAGTGGTTACTGAAAATTCTTTGCTCCCACGTGCTGCGGTCCTGCCTGGTGCTCGCACCTGTTGCTGCTGCTTGATCCCAGTTCTAATCACTCAGAGCCATCAGCAGGTGTGTCAGCTGCTGGCCTTGATCAACCCCTGAGGCCTTTTCCACCTCCCCTTCCTCCTGAGGGGTGATTGGGGCAGCAGCCACTGCTCACACCTGCTGCTGGTGCTGGTCCCAATCACTCCATGGTGCCATCAGGGGATGCGAGCAGGGTTGTTGCCATCAGTGCCTGGGAGCTATAGTGACAGGACCGGGGCTGCCAGCAGACAGGGGACTGGGATCATGGGTGAAGGGCCAGGCAAGATGACGTAGGATGGGCTGAGACCCACTCCTGTGCCCACCACAGCCTCTCGGCCCACATTTCCTTTCAAGGTGCATGAATTCATGCACTGGGCCCCTAGTAAATAATAAATGGCATCTCTATCATCCAAACTGGGACTATCCCCCTTCCCATTGCATGTGGCTACACTCTCTTCAGCAACCACTTCCAGAAAATTATCCCTGCAATGTTTCTCAACAGGGGTGCTATTAGCATTTTGGGTAGAACAGCATGACTGCCCAAACATTGCAAAATATTTATTATCCTTGACTCCATCATCAAATTTCCCATCTCCTTGTCATTGTGAAAACCAAAATACCGCCACACATTGCCTCTTACACACTGTAGCAAACCATAGTTTCCAGCTTCACGAGTTATTTGCAGTCCTGCTCCAACCCTCGGTAGCAGCCAGTTATGATTTTTCCTCAGCCCAGCATCCATTCCTGCTGGTATCATAACAGAGGGTTCATACTCAGCCAGCAGGCAGACACCAACCAATAACAGTATATCATACCCAGGAGTATTCACCACATCCAAGCCCCAGCGCCCATCTTCCTTTCATGCTGCCTACCCCATTTTTACTCTTGAAACTCCCAGTATTTGCCCTGATCTTGCAACAGAACAGCTGGTGACAAAAGGTTAACCTCCAGTACAGCATGGAATCTTCAGGACTCTGTCCCTTAGTCAAGGGCTGATTGGTGTCCCTGTCACACCAGCTGTCATATATGTTGTATCTCACACTAGAGTCACAGAGCTCTGAGCTCTTTTAGGAAATTGCCTCCACCCATTGGATGCAGTTGTGGTTGGGCTGCCATTCAGAGAGCTCAGTTCTCCTTTAGCCACGAGTGGGCAAGAGCTCTAGGCCAGGTCTGCCAGATTCTCTCTCTCTCTCTCTCTCTCTCTCTCTCTCTCTCTCTCTCTCTCTCTCTCTCCCTCCCTCTCCCAAATGTGTGTATAAAGAGGTGGGACATGAGAGTAGAAACAAGTATTTGCTGCATTTTTATCCCACTTTATCCTAGCCATGAGTCCTTAAGGAATAAATAGTTCTTTATACCTAGACATAGCTCTAACATCCAGCAGACACACGGCAGCTTGTACCAGTTCTTAACTCCCATAATGGTTGGTAAATAGCTGCTTCCTTATAACCCTGAATATCTTCTCTACCATCCCATTCCTGGGAAAACTACCCCAGATCTTCCTTTGATCCAACAATTAACAAGTTCATGGTCTGAAAGTATGTGTTGCCCCACAATTCATAGGTGGAAATCTTAACTCCCAAAAGTGATGGAGGTGGAGCTTTGATAGGTGCTTAAGTCAAGACGTGTAATCCTCACAAATGGTATTAGTGCCCTTATAAACGAGGCCCTGGAGAGATCCCTAACCAAATCCATCCTGTGAGAATCCAAGGACAAATTCGGGACCACCCAAAGGCCTCACCTAACAGTGCTGGCTCTCAGACATCTAGCCTCCAGAACTTTGAGAAATAAATTTCTGTCATTTATAAGCCATCCAGACAGTGGTATTTTGTTCTAGGAGCCCAAACAGACGAAGACACCCTGGATCAGCAGAGGACCTCCAGGTCCCTGCTCAAGTGGCCCTCTGCATCCCTTCCAGTGGGGCTGTGCCTGTGTCATCTTATTGTTCAATCTTTGACTTATCAGCCCGCCCAAAGCTCCAGAACATCTCTGGCTCTTATCGTTTCTGGAGTTTTCTGTCAGTTCTGTGAGCTACCCCATTTTTGCCAAATCTGATTTCTTTCCCTGCTAACCAAAGAATCCCATGTGAGTCAATATTTTGTTACCCATCCTGAATCTAAGATGAAGAAGCTTACCCAGAGGATTGCTAGCAAAGTCAACACCAGAATGCTAATGTCTTAACTCCCCAGCCAGAATTTTTCCCATGAGTGTGCATTGACCCCTTCCCAAACAATACTATGGACCCCTCCTAGGCTTGCAAAGGTATTCACTTTACAAAGCGCATTCAAGTACATCATCCTATTTTCACATATCAGCTCTGCAAGGTAAGACTCACTCACTCCAGAGGTTAGCATCCTATTGTTTGATTCTGTCTTTTGTGCTGCTGGATACCCCTTCTCACGATCACCTTTCATGTCCTGTGATTGATGATTAAAACATTCCTCATCTTCTAGGCTCCATGGCCCAGATCAAAGTCAGGACATTAAAAGCAGCCAAGTTTTCCATGTGTGACAGAAGCCTGTCAGTATCTGCGTTTTGCATGAAAGCTTCTATTCATAGCATAATAGGTCTGGACCAGGCCTAAGAGATTATACACATGTGCTTTATAAATGAAGAAACTGAGGTCCAGTGAATTAAATCCCCTGCCAGATCCCCAGAAAGAGTCAGCGGCTGATATCATCTGTTTCATTATCAACTGACAACAAGCCAAGGCTCTTTCCCATAATCTATATATATATGTATATATAAAGCTAAGCAACCATCACATCCAAAACAACTGAACAGATGACTGAACAGGCTGTGTGGGGTGACCAGGCTGGCAGGGGGGTTAGTGAGGGATGACCAAACAATTGAGCAGCAGGATCAGGCCTAAACTGGCAGTCGGACAGCCCCTGAGGGGGTCCCAGATTGGAGTTGGTGCAAGCTGGGTTGAGGGGACCTCCCCCCAGCGCATGAATTTCATGCACCAGGCCTCAAGTAATAGTAGTAGTAGTAGTCATAGTAGTAGTAACAATAATAATATTACCATGAGAAGAAGAACTTTTATTGAAAGTCTTTTGGATACCCAACATTTTGGGAAAATTCACAGGGGCAACTTTAACATTTTAAATTATTATTTTTTTAATTCATCATACATGTCATTTTAAAAGTTAAATACTACTAAAAGCTTGTTTAAAAAATTGTCTTGTGCCGAGACTGGTTTGGCTCAGTGGCTAGAGCGTCGGCTGCGCACTGAAGGGTCCCAGGTTCGATTCTGGTTAGAGGCATGTGCCTTGGTTGTGAGCACATCCCCAGTGGGGGGCATGCAGGAGGCAGCTGATTGATGTTTCTCTCTCATCGATGTTTCTAACTCTCTATCCCTCTCCCTTCCTCTCTGTAAAAAATCAATAAAATATATATTTTTAAAAAATTGTCTTGCCAAAGCCAGTTTGGCTCAGTGGATAGAGTGTCGGCCTGCAGACTGGTTCGATTCCAGTCTAGGGCATGTATCTTGGTTGCCGGCATATCCCCAGTGGAGGAAGTGCAGGAGGCAGCTGATAGATGTTTCTTTCTCATTGATGTTCCTAACTCTCTATCTCTCTTCCTTCCTCTCTGTAAAAAATTTATATATATATATAAAATTGTCTTGCTTGTCAGAAGTAACCACTTTTGACTCTTTTAGCAGTTTTCTTCTGATATTTTCAAATCTCTATTTTCAAATTTATTTCTAAATAAATTTGTATGTTTATGAATCAAGTTTAAACATTGTATATTTTCTGTTATGGTAAAAAGGATGTAGCTTTTTTAAGCTGCCATCCCTTCTGCAATCATCCCAACATGATCAGATTACAATTTTTGGTTAAATCCATATATGGTATTTCTACTCATATATTATACAAATATTATTCATATAAAACACGTCATAATAATTATGATTATTTTCCCTTTCTACTTTTAGTTTTTCCTAAAATTATGAATTACCTCGCTTTTAATTTGCTTTTTTTCCCTTTTTGTTAAACTTTCCAACTACTACTTCCAATAACATCTCAGTACAAGGTTGCTTAAGGTCACTTATATCAAGTAAAAACATTGTAAGCATTCCTCCTTCTCTGGGCAGATTTCCCATTAGCCCACTGCTCAGTTGTCCTCCTGGCCTTTGCTCTCGGACCATAGTTGGAATTCCCACTGCCTTTCTCCAAGATTAGCTTCCCTATTTCCTGGAGGTCATCTCTTCCTCTTTCTTAGTACTTCCCCTTGTTTCAGTACATCCTCCAGGAGTTTTCTCCATTATTATTATATATATATATAATTTCAGAGAGGAGAGGAGGGAGAGAGAGAGAGAGAAACATTAATGATGAGAGAGAATCATTGATTGGCTGCCTCGTGCATGCCCCACACTAGGGATCAAGCCCACAACCCAGGCATGTGCCCTGACCGGGAATCAAACCATGACCTCCTGGTTCACAGATTGATCTCAACCCCTGAGCCATGCCTGTTGGGCAGTTTTCTCCAGTTAGAATGATGTTCTGATAGCAGCAGGCATGGTGATGATGACTCTCAACAGCTTATCTCTGAGTCATGCTGCTCCAATCTAGGTGGCTTCAATCCCTGAAGCACAGTAGCTATTCTGGGGGTTCTCTCTATTTCTTCCTTGTACTTTGATATCCTGTTTTCAATTTCGCACATATTTCTAGATCAATATTTACTCTCTTGCTCTTAATGAGGACATCCTCTAGTGGTATCCCAAGATAGATGCATGGGGAGAAAGAGATATATTTTTGAGATGTTGCATGTATTTACCCTCAAATTTTATTACTATGCATAACATTTTATTAACTGTGCATAAAAATCTAGATGAAAATAATTTTCCTTCAAAATTTTGAGGGCATTGTCACCTGTCTCTTGCTTCCAGCATCGTTGTTGCAATGGAGAAACCAGTCTGACTTTTGGTCAATTTCCTCCAGGCAGAATTCACCTTTCCCTCCTTTGAACTCTTACAGTAATTATTGACTATTTTTGTAACAACATATTATGTTGAAATTTGGTTAGTATTTAATATGTCTCTTTTTTACCTGCCCGGGTAGAATGTGTGCTTCCTGAGTGGCAACATAATTGTGATCAAGAGCGTGGGTTCTACAGAGTTCTGGCACTACTACTGACCTTGAACCTTTTTGTTCCTGTCTCCTGATGTTTAAAATGGGACTGGTAAGAGTACCTACCTCAGGGGTATGCTGTGACTACTAAATGAGTTAACCAGTCAAATCTAGGCAATCCATTAAAGCCCTTAGAATAGAAGCAGGATCCTAGCCAGGTCTCACTGTTAGCCGATATAACTGTGTCAGGTACTACTTTGAATCCTCTACTTCTTTTATTCTGTCATTTTGTATAACAAGGCCTTAATATATATGCATACATTGAAATTTTCTTATGAAATTATACAGATCACATATACCAGAAATAAACTATATATTTTCATAAAAGTAAGTTCTCAATGTTTAGATAATAATGAGAAAAATATGTGTTTTTTTTCTTTTTTTTTACCAATTTGAAATATGCAGTTTTTTTTCTTATCTTTTTAAAATATATCTTTATTGATTTCAGAAAGAGAAAGGAAGATAGAGATAGAGACATCAATGTTGAGAGAGAATCATTGATTGGCTGCCTCCTGAAGGCCCCACACTGGGGATCGAGCCCACAACCTGGGCATATGCCCTTGACAGGAATCAAACCTGGGACCTTTTAGTCTGAAGGCTGATGCTCTACCCACTGAGCCAAATCAGCTAAGGCAGTTTTTCTTTATCTTAATCAAAAGCCCACATTAATGAGCAGGGTGAGTGCATGACTCTAATAGAATTCTAATAGCTTTAATATGTATACTGCTAGAAGGATTCAAGTTAATACACCTCTGCAGAAGCCTATAATCTCATGCTATATGCCTGTGCCAAATTCTTTCCTTTGAATATTCTATCTGAAATTATTTACACCTGAAAGATTGGTGCCATTGTGAAGCATGTGGATGGATGCACCAGTAGCCTAGCACCTTGCTTGTAGTAGGGATTCAACAAAGGCTGGTTAACTTAAATATGTTTCAACAGCAATCAGAGGAGGATGTCTGGTTGAAGAAGTCTTTCTGTTTTGGCTCTTGCTGTGTATAAACTATCTACCTAAAAGAGTAATATGTTAATTGACCATACCTTCCAATCAGGAGTGAGTATGCAAATTAACCCAACAAAGATGGCAGATTAATGGCTGGGGGTGGGGTGGGGCGTTTGCATTGTCACCAAGGTGATGACACAGGCATACCGCACTACCCCAGCCACTCCAGGCCTCTGGGCAGTGTGGGAAGGCAGAAAGGTGGCTCCGGGCAGGAGTGGAAAAGCGGCTCTGGCCAGAGAGAAGGAGCTGTCGGCAGCCAAGGGAAGGAAGGCCCATTCTTGCATAAATATTCATGCATTGGGCCTCTAGTCAGTTATAAGGCTTCTTCACAGATGTGCTAAGATCAACTCCAACAGAGGGCCCTGTTCATAATAGGGGCTTGGTACGAGTTTGCTGCATTGAATTAAATGAAATTAATCAGTTATGCCACCTCTTCTCTCCCCGCAGGCTGTCATCAGTTCTAAGTCATCCCCCTAAAGTCACATGGGGCTGTCTGACAAACAGGGCAGCTGACAGCAGCCACAGGAGCTGTCCAGGTATTTACATATTGATTCAATCAGTAAACAATTATTCATCCAGGTGATATTATGGGTATTGGGAATATACAGTCAAGAAAACAAGTTTCTGCTGCTTAGAACTTATTCCTGGTGAAGGGCAGCACAAAGGCCAATGAATGTATAACACGATGTCTTTGGTAAGTGCTGGAAAGAAAAAGAAGACACAGAGTGGAAATGGACAGAAGATGCTCTTGGGGATGGGAGGTCAGAGGAGTCCCAAGAGAGAGCACTGGAGCAAAGACTGTTGATGGCAAGGAGCCAGCCCTCAGGCAAACTGGAGAGAGAATCCAAACTGCCAAGTCGCTGAGGATGGAGAAACTGCAGGGCGGCCTGTGAGGCCCAAAAGGACGGAGCAAGGTGGGTGCGGCCAAGAGATGAGCTCAGAGAGGTGGCTGGGTCCAGATGCAGTAAAGCCTGAGGGCCAACACTTTGGATTTCACTCTGCATGGGAAAGGGAGTTCCAATCATGAGGGATATGGTCAGAAGCATGGTCAGGAGGATGACTCAAGCATGCAGATCTGTCTTTCTGACTTGCTTCCCATCTCTGAAAATCTTGTCTGGGGCGTGATCAAAAGAAGCACTTTTATGATATAGCCATTTTGTGTTCAAAGCTTCCTGAAATAAACAATTATGCATGATCCTCACCCCAAACCTGTGGTTATAGGCAGAACACATAGTCTCATCTACTCAGGAAAATGAATGGAGGCTAAAGGAGTTAAATAAGAGAAGGTTTCTGTAGGCAGATTCCCAGCAAGCACTCCCTCTTCAGAAAGGGGTTCAACCTGCTGCATGACTAATTCGCTGGATTTCTCAAACACCACAACATGTATGGTGCCAGGTGGGTACCCAGGACCATAAAGGGTGAGATACAATCCTTGCCTTGAGGTATCCTGCTTGGGACCCAGCCTTACCTTGGAGGAGAAATGCCAATAAACTTTGGCTCATTCCAAACCTCTTGCCAAGTCCAATCTGTCAGCACTTGTGATAATGAAGTAATTTATGATGACCGGTGATGATAGAACTGAACAAGACTTCAAAATCTTTTCTTACTACACAGGAAAAAAATGCATTTTCATCTCAAAGGTTTTGAATCCATGATCAAACTAGATGTATCCTTCTGATCTTTGAAATAAGTAGATGTTGCCTGTATGATTTACTGCTGGGATGCCATGATATCCCTTTATAACACTGTGAGAGCTCTCGGCGATTTTATTTAAGCATTTCAACCCAACCACATCTAGAGGCAGCAAAAATTCTGTTGGTGAGGGTGTGAAATTCTGACAAACCTGGAGTATGTCTCAGAAAGTAGTTCCTTTTGGAAATTATGAATATAACGTTAAATGAAGACACAAAACAGAAACAGACTCATAGATACAGAGAACAGACTGATGTCCGCCAGAAGGGAGGGGGTTTGGGGGACTGGGGTGAAAAGGGTGAAGGGATGGAAAAATACAGATTGGCAGTTACAAGATAGTCACGGGATGTGAAGTACAGCCTAGGGAATATAGTCAGGGATATTCAAATAACTATGTATGGTGCCAGGTGGGTGCTAGAAATATCAAGGGTGGGGGAGCACTTTGCAAAATACTATATGATTACCTAACCACTATGCTTACACCTGAAACTAATAAAAATAATACAGAATGTAAAATATAATTGAAAGTTTTAAAAAATCATAACAAATATAGATTTGAACTTCATAGCTTAAAGGACTCTTGGTCCTCACCAAGTCTGTGGAGCTACCTGCACAAAAAGAATGGACTTGGATGGCCTTGCACAGTCTTTCCTTTTCATCGAATTTTATGATGCATGCAAATAGAATGTTCTTGGAGTCGCAAGTATATTCTTTGTGTTTCCCCAAACCTTTTCATCATATTACAGAAGCTGCTTTTATGTAGAGCTGAACTTGTTGGGGTGGTGTCTCCTTGAACGTTTGTTCAGAGGAGGGTCTGTTACCATGTCCTGGGAGCTCCTGATGTCCTAATGTCCATACTGAAATTCTGTCTTTATACGTCTCTAGTCAGTTCCAAAAGACCATTAATAAGATATAAGATAGACTCTAAAAGAGCTGAAAGCTGTAAGATTCTTCATCTGGAGTTACTTAAATGAAATAGTTGGGGGGTAGGAGGGTTGATATTCATTCCAACTACAGAACACTTGCACTTGCACAAGCTAATGGGATCATCACTGGAAAGCATTTGGGGGTTATCTCTTCTAGTTTCTGCTTCCAGGGAAGACATTAGCTCAGGCGGTGCAACTCTTCCAACTCCCCTCAAACTTCTGGATGACTCCACTGAGGGGGAACCATCCTCATCGGCTCCCTTTGTACTGACAGCCACGTTTGGGGGAAAGTTGTTTCTAGAAACCAGATAGCTCTGCTGAAGATAGAAGCCTACCCTCAGAGCTTTTGCCCAAAGAGAAAAAAAAAGTGTGTGTGTGTGAGAAAGAGAGAGATAGTGGGGGTAGGGGAACGTTTTTATAAATTTATGTCTTGCTTTTAGACAAATAGGGATAGGGCAGAGAGGTGTTTCTTGTTTGTTTGTTTGTTTGTTTGTTTTGTGTGTGTGTGCGTGTGTATGTGTGTGTAGCATATTTGGGGGTGGCATATTTTCCCACCTTTCAGGGAAATGACCAGACACTGTCCTTTATCAAATAATTCCTAGCCAAAGGAGGTATCATAGATTGTAGCAGAATAGCAACTGTGCTGTGAGTTTTGATATCTGCCCAGATTATGTACAAAGGATAGAGGAGAGAAGATGAACTAGGAATGTGTACAACAATTGTTTTTTGTTTTGTTTTGTTTTGTTTTGTTTTGTTTTGTTTTGTTTTAAAGGACCTTTAGGCCTGGCTCAGTTGGTTGGGCATTGTCCTTTACACCGAGAGGTCGCTGGTTGGATGCCCAGTCAGGACACATGTCGGGGTTGCAGGTTTGATCTCTGGTGGGGCTCATGCAGGAGGCAGCTGATTGATGTTTTGCTCTCACATTGACATTTCTCTCTCAAAATCAATTAAAAATCTTATTTTTAAGAAAAAAAAAGGGACCTTAAAATATTTATATGGTTTGACTCAAGAAATATAGTAATTACCCTTGTAAGAGTTATCCTAAGGAATTGTCGGGGCTCTGTGTGAAGTTTAAATGGCAAAGATGATCCTAACAGTATGGCAAACAAATTGTGTCTTAAAGTATATTGAAAGTCTGGAAGAATATATACCAAGGTGTAAACCATGCCAGGGGTGTGAAGTAATACATACATTTCCTTCTTTTTGTTTCTATCCATTGCTAATATGCCTTGTTTTTATAATTTTTACTCAGGCTTTGTATTTTTTTACATTTATGTGTATGTCTTTTCGAGTTTGAAGGCATTTAAAAATGTCCCCTGCTCCAGAGGGAGCAGGCAGAGCACCTGGGAAGAGGGGCCTGGCTGCATACAGAGAGGTTGGGAAGCCTTAGGGAGCCCGGTCTCCGCTCATCCTCAGCCTATCTGTCCTGATTCTGAGTCCCGTCTTCCCCCAGCCCACACTTCTGCCATGAAATGACTCCCGGGGAGCCACCTGCAAGAGGCCGACTGAATCTCGTTTGGGCAGCGAGCCTGGAAAAATGGCTGGTACTTGCCAAAAGGGAGTTCAGATTCCGTCAGAGTTTGTTTTCCATTTCACCATGACCAGATGACCCCTTTGCAAGAATCTCCCTAAAGCATGGGCTCTTAGTCAGTTCTCAGGTATGAGCCATCTGCAAAGAAATGATTCTGAGGATAAACATTTTCTATACCAAAGATGTGTCAAACTCGGACTCAAGTGTTTGCTTCAGTCCCTCAACAATCTCCAGATTCCCCCAGGCGTGGGAAGAGTGAGAGAGAGGCTGTGATAGATGATACATAAGGACCAGGTGCAAGGGTCTGGGGAGTCCAGTCCATCACGCAAGGAAGCATGTTAGGAGCACATGCATTTCAGGGATGTTTTGTAAGCATTAAAGAGACAGGGGCTTCCTTATGAAAAGAAAATACAAAGGACTCTCTAAACCTTTTCCACAAGGCTTTCTCATTGAAGAGCAGCAAGTGAACAAGTGGACTAGACTTAGGTTCTCACAAAAGTTTTAATTGGGCAAATGTTTGAACTGAGATGTCTCTGACTCCAAAAAAATGTTTTGTTTTTTAAATATGTCATACCTTCATCATTAAAAAAAAATCCATGTTTTCCAAACCGTTTCAGCACGATAAGAAAATTTGCATTATGATTCTGTATATACATACACTCGAACACACATACTTATCAAGAAAAACTTCACAACACTACCCACTTTTACTCTGTGCAAATAGATAATTTTTAGTCTACTCTGTTTCTTCTTTTCTTGGTTCTGGATTTAACTCCTCAATTTATTTCACAACTCAGTACTGGGTTAAAACCTACCCACATCATTTGCATAAGCTATTTCCAGCAATTTCATTTTCTGAAATTAGCTTGTAAATGTTCATGAATTATTTTCTACAAAAAAATGTATATTTTGCTCAATACTTCCAAAAACTACAGTATCAATACAAAAAAGACAAGTTTTCTCTGTCCACATTTTAAAAAATGCTTCTCATGCAGATAAAAGCTTCTCTTGACCTTTTGTGATTAAATGTTATCTTTAACTGCTTGTGTAGAATCCCTAGGATGTGACCATTACACACATTGCATATCCAAATCTTCAATCTTTGTGAAGGTAAGAAGAAGCAAGGTCTCTAATAAGTCCTATATAAAGTGGGTCAGAATAATAGCATATTCCTAAAATAAAGCAACTCTACCACTAAGAACAACTAGAAAAACTGAAATCAATTATTGAGGTATTATTTGCATGCAGCAAAGTACACAAATCTTAAGTATAGAGCTCAATGTATTTTATATATGTAATATATCCCTTTGGTATCTCCCTACACAACCCAGGTCAGGACATAGAATGCTTTCCTCACCTGTAACTAACAAATCTATGGTATTAAAAGTCAAGAGAATTTGGGGAGAAAGGAATGATTAGAGATTAGGAAGGGGACCTAGAGAGACTTCTACAACCCTGACAATGTCCTTTCCCCTGACTCAGGTCTTGGTTATAAAATTGGGTTTATTTTTTTGATAATTGACTGAGCTGTACACTTATGATTTGTGTATTTTTCTGTATGTATGTTATCCTTCTATTAAAACATTCCTTTAAAAACTATTTCACACTGAGTTTCACTGAGGGAACTGAACAGTGGGAACCATTTTAAAGTCCTTACGTGCTCCTAGGTCCTGGTCTGTGTTTTTCACAATTCCCCAAGGACAAGATGTTCCCAAGTGATATGTGGACTCTAATAGGAGAGTTCACCTGAGTGGCCTCAGGATTCGCAAAGAAAGGATGACCACTTTAATGGAATGGTGCTGGCCTTTAAAAATGAACTTCACTTTTCATATACAAAGTTTCAGTGGGAGCTGAGCATAGCAGATCAGTTTTTAAATTAAGAATTTTTTAATAAAAAATTTAATAATTAAGATATTTTTATAAACTAGATGAACCCTAAGAAACCACAAGGGGGCAGCATTTCATAACATTATAAATGAAGACTGCTGAAGGAGCGATTTTTTTAAAAAAAGTATACTTTATTGATTTTTTACAGAGAGAAAACATCAATGAGAGAGAGACATCAATCAGCTGCCTCCTGCAAACTCCCTACTGGGGATGTGCCCACAACCAAGGTACACACCCTCGACCAGAATCGAACCAGGGACCTTTCAGTCCACAGGCCAACACTCTATCCACTGAGCCAAACCAGTTTCAGCTGAAGGAGCAATTTTTTAAAAAGATACATAGTAAGAGTGAATCTGAAAGGGAACATTGTATCATCCAATGAAAAAACTAAAGTTCAAATACATTATCAAGACCCTATAAGTTTCCTTAAACTACAGAGATCAAGGTGGCAACACAAGAACCATAGTTTGTTTCCTCACTATGGGTTGATTATTTTTTCGTCCCATGTTGTCTCCAGTGGTATTCTGGGTTAAAGAACACTTGCCTTGTGCTAAAAATGATTGACTTCTCACCAAAAGAACGTGGATAAAGTCTCCCTTCACTCTAGATGCAGATCAGGACGTAGCCGCCTGACACCAGTTACTGAAAATGATTAAATCAATGGGGCTCAAATTCCATCTCTGCCATTTAATGTGTGACTTTAAAAAGTTTACTTAAGCCCTAGCTAGTGTGGCTCAGTTGGTTGACCATTGTCCCAATGCACCGAAAGGTCACTGGTTCCATCCTGGTCAGGGCACATATCCAGGTGCCCAGGTTGTGAGCTCAATCCCTGGTCAGGATGTGTGTGGGAGGCAGCCGATCTATATTTCTCTCTCGCATATCTCTCCTCTCACCTCCATTCCCCCCCCCCAAAAAAAAATAAATACAACAGCAATAGAAGTTACTTAACTTCTCTGTACCTCAGCATTCTCATATCTTAAAATGAGGATAATCACAATACCCACTTTAGATGGTTGTTGCAAGTATCAAATGAGACAGAATGAGAGTCCAGGTGAGGTATATGGTGTCTGACTCATAGCAAGGAAATAAGTGTTACCTGCAATTATTGGTTGAATGGCTTCACCTTGCTAAAAGAGACAAAGTTTAAATAACTAGAGATCAATACATTTTCACATTGTGCTGATCAATACAAAATCATCCTTAATTGATATTTACTAGTATAGATTCTAAACTCTAATCTACTAAATAGCCATGCCTGGGGCTAATCAATATGACCGATTCCCTTTACTCTCGTCTCCAGAAAGAACTATTACCCTGTTCTTGGGCACACCTCCTGAACAAGGCTGTTCTTCTGAGCAAGGCTGAAGTGCCAAACGTAAGGAACATAGAATGGCAGGACCTTGACCTTCAGAAGTTATGGAGGCATAGAGCTTGCCAGCTTCTGAAGCTCTCAGTCAGGGATGTAAATGTGTGTGCAGCAGCATAGGGCCTGCGGAGGTGGTTTGTCTTGTTAGCGTGGTGATTTTGTTCAATTCTGTTCTAAAACAAGTAATGATGTGAATCAATGAGTCAGGTGGTGCATGCATTCTACAGTAACCGTACCCCCACCGCTCACTCTGCCTCCGTCCCTGCCACTCCACGCACTTCCCTTACCCACATGTCATTTAGGCATTTCAGGTTAGCCTCTCTTCCAAACACAGAGAGTCTCCATGGACCAGGACCCACCTGAATTTCTCTGACCGGTCTTCTCAGTGCAGAAAGATGCTGGTGCAACATCCTCTCCCTCAAATGCAGAACCCAGGATCCAGACACAGCTGCAACCCAGCCCCAGACCTGCCCTTGTCTCCTTTTCACAGCTGACCTTCACCTCTCCACCCAGCAGGGCTGCATTCAGCAAAAGGGAGGCAGCTTCATTAATCTTGTCAATGTTTCTCACCTTTTTGATAGGCTTGATAAAATTACTTGCTACTTTTCACAGGTTTTAAACGATGTGGCTCTTGGTCTGGACTTGTCCTAAGTAAACAGCAAGGCAACAGGCAGACCCAAGCCTTCAGGGGTCTTCTGACCCCCTCGGAAGCTGAAAGTGCAAAGACAGCCCCAGGGTTCAGGCCTGGAGGGAGAAGCTTTGGGATTTTAGGACTGCTTTTTTTTTTCTTTTTTAATTTTCATAATTGAGATTTTATTGTTTTGAGGATCAGTACACAGACATTTCAATTTGTACACAGTTCTTAACATACGTACCAAAAATGTAAAGTCATGTAGTTGTGATTCTTTTCTGAACAGTTATTCCAGTGACTTTCCAGCTTAAAATTTAGAGGCTAACTTTCCTTAATAGAATATCAAGTACCAGTATCTTCAAATGTTGATGTGCTGTTACATCAAAGTCCCACTAATTCACAATTTAATATTATATATACTACATAATCAAATTTTCAATCTTTCACAGCACATTAACAAAGTTACTAGGAAAACTGAACTACCACCACACCAAAGATGCATTTTGAGTTTCTCCGTTTTCAGCAGGTAGATTTTCTTTAGCTTCCTGGTCAGCCACTTCGGCCTGCTTTCCCTTTGCTCCCCTTTTCCCTTTCGTTTGCACTTTTTTTGTCCGCAGACTTATCCTTTCCTGCTGCCTTTTGGGGCTTCGTTTTCACTTTCGCAGGAGCAGGTTTGGCTGACAACCTGGCCCATCTCCTCTGCGGCTCCTGCTTAGCCGTCCCCTCCGCAGAGCTAACCTTCCGCCTGGGCATCTGGTGGCCGGCCGGGGGCCTGCTGGGTGCCTGAGGCCTGCAGTGCGCCTAGCGGCTTGGTGAACCGGGGTTGCCTGGCCACTGCCCCGGCTCCCGCTGCCCAAGCTGCTCGGACCCTTAGGAATGCTCTTTTGCTCCCAGGGTTTTTTATATGAAGCAGAAGCTCCTGGAGCTGCCATTTTTAATCACTGTACTCAGGTTTATCCTAAGTCAGCCCAAGTTCCCTGAAACTGAACTGTTATATTCACTAAGAATTTAGACATGTCTTCTACTTTCAGACACCTATGTTCAGCCACATATTGCAAGTATGGATTCCAATGATTGCCTGGCCTCAGTGATTGTCATTTGTTTTTTTATTTATGTTTTTGGCTGGTTGGTTTTATTCTTAAATCAGAGTGAAATACCTGCAGAGAAGACATGAGCATTTGGAAGAGCACCGGTGTAAATGACTGGAATGGCTTTGTCTCTTTCACTTGTAACACTTTGTCTCTTTCACCATACCAGTTTCACAAAGCCTTGTTTTATTCATCTGAAGATAGAATCAAGTAATATTTTTTAGTTTATCACCTTGTGCTAAGAGTTTTGATTGCCTAGGCAGATCCAAAGGGGAAAGGCCCTATAGAGCAGGTGGTCCGCAGACCACTGGTGGTCCATGAGGTCCGAAAGGTTGGCAACCATTGCCATAGAGCACATTCTATATGGGAGACTGCCCTCCTGGCCAAGGCCACCGTGTGACACAACTCTAGGGGGCACCATTCCTCAAAGTTTGTATGCATGTGTCCTGTACAGTTTTACAGTATGCAGCAGCATGGCCTGTATGCATTGGCCATGTAAAGTGTGGTTTTCCCTACTCTGTATCTGAATGTATCTATTTCAGGTAGCTAATAAATATTACCTACTTGTCCATAGATATTATATCTATTTATGAAAATTCCTAGAGTGTCCAACTCAGGACTTTATGAAACAGCAATAGGTTGTGTTGGGACAGACTTACACAAACTAATAATGATTTTCGGCAGTTCTTTGGTGAGGAGTAATTGGTATTCTCTGGCAGAATACCATTGCATAGTAAATGGAGTCTGACTATATAACTCCGTGTAAATAATTCTTATTCTAGAGTAGGGGTTCAGTCTGTCCCCACAAGTTCTATTAATGTTTCCTAAAATCTGGGGATTTCCTAACAATCCAATCCATAACATCCATTATCCTAGGGACGGCTTTTCTCTGTTTGCTAAATAGTATAACCTGACTCTGGACATCTGCTCACTTCAGTCACTGGGGTTTGCACCTGTTCTGCCAGCCCCAGAACCTGTTCCTGCTGTATCAGTGAGTGTGTGAGAGCTGGCTTCCCGGGGTGAGAAGAGTGCCTTTAAGTATGTTAAAACACAGCCAGGGACATTTTGTTTTGCTTTCTCTTTGAGCAGAAGCATGGACACTATAACATTTCCTGTGTAAAACCAGGAAAATAATCTCTGACTGACTAAAATCAAGCCTTACTATTAACTAGTTCACTTACAATTGGAAGTAGCCAGCATTTTTTAAGTTTATGATTGTGATCAATGGGTGAGTTTGAAATTGATTTATTGGACTGTGGCTATGACTTTTTTTTTAATGAAATAGGACTCAATTGAACTGGCAAGCACACACACAAAACCATCAGAACGAATCTTATACAGTATGGGGATGTATACCAATCAGAGTGCTCTAGAGTAACAGAACCAATAGGATATACATATGGAGAGGGATAGAGATAGAAA
Source organism: Lasiurus borealis (assembly GCA_004026805.1). Classification (NCBI taxonomy): domain Eukaryota; kingdom Metazoa; phylum Chordata; class Mammalia; order Chiroptera; family Vespertilionidae; genus Lasiurus; species Lasiurus borealis. The sequence continues at coordinate 19,893 of PVJN01027809.1, forward strand.
TAGAGATAGATGAATAGATAGATAGATAGATATGAGAGAAAAAAGTTATTTTAAGGAAATGGCTCCTGTGATTTTGAAGGCTGGCAAGTCTAACGTCTGCAGGATGGGCCAGCAGGCTGGAGACCCAGGAAGAGCCAATGTTGCATTTCAAGTCCAAAGGTTGTCTGTTGGCTAAATTCTCTCTCACTCAGGGGATGGTCGGTCATTTGTTCTATTCAGATCTTCCTCTGGTTAGATGAGGCCCACCCCATTATGAAGATAATCTGCTTTACTCAAAGCCCTCTGATTTAAATACAAATCTCATCAAAAAAAACACCCTCATAAAAATATCTGGAATCATATCTAACCAAATATCTGGGCACCTTGGCCCAGCCAACTTGACACACAAAATTAACTATCACAGTTTATGGAAGGCATTCATGCTATTCACCGGTTATTTTTGGTTCTTTCCCCCAGGCACATGGTATAATTGCATTTTCCCATCCCCTTGAAGTTAGGCATGTCCAACTGAGCCAAAGAAATGTGAGCAGAAGTGACTTGTGCCACTTCAGGTCCAAGTTTTAAATGCCACTGTGAGGTTGTCATGCTCTCTTTTCCTCTGCCAACATGACTGTGACTGTTGAAATGAAGACTCCCTCATCCACCTGAGTCCTGGAAAGAGGACCTAGTGGTGCAGCATCCCCAGCCAACTCAGGATGCACATGTCATGAACCAGAACAAAATCGTCGTTGCTTTAAGATTTGAGAATTGCTTATTACTGTAATGCAGTCAATTGTATCTGATTGCTTCAACATGCTCTGTAAAACCTGTATCTCAGTCATCTACGTGTGGGGGTTCTGGTTCATGATGCAAAATATATATTTTCCTATGTGTTATAATTAAGAAATTTGATAGCCAGGGATATAGATTGCAGTTTTAAGTTATATGTTATGTATCATTAAAAAGATTAGAACTGAAAGAGCCCTGACAGATCATCAAGTTCAATGCTCTTGCTTTAGAATTAAGATGCTGAGGCCAAAAGAGGTCAAGTAATTCATCTGAGGTCACAGTGTGAGGACTAGAATTCAAACACACATTAGACTTCAAGCCAATGCCTTACCATAAACCCCTGCTTTGGGGATGATCTTGTGAAAATAGCTTCAAAACTACAAAACCTCATAAAAATGCAAATCCTGGCATCAGCACAACCAATGCTCCATGAAGATAGTCTGTCTGTCTCGTTCCCTGCTGTGTCTCCAGGGTGCACATCACCAAGCACATAGCAGATGCACAGTAAAAATATCACTGAGTGAATAAATGAAAGTCATGTTTTCTGTAATCCCTGTCTACTGATTAATGGGTACAAGGGTCCTATAGGATCCACTGGCTAGACTAGGTTTGTGGAAAATACCTCTTGTCTCCACTGTAGCCCCATCTCTAAAATGAAAGATCTCCTAAGACAGCCTATTCTTGCAAAACAAAAAGGAGGTCTTCTGAGCAGGTGCCCTTAGATGGGCATCTGAAAAGGGCAAAGCAGGTCCCAGGTTCTAGGGTCAGCCATAGGGACCAAGAGCCAGCACGAAGAACCCCTTTCAGGTCAAACTGACTGAGAAGCAGGATCCAGAGCAAATTCACATTTCCCTGGGGCAGGTAAGGACAGGCCTAGTGCTGGAGCTAGGGAGTGAGCAGGGCTGATTTCTCAGATAGGCGGCAAGAGGTTGCAGTCATAGAAGAGCTGACACGGGGCCCTCCTGCTGTGTGAGGTTGTGGGCTGCTGCCAGGGAAAGGTACTGCCTGGGTAATGATGTTTTGTGCTCTAGGTCACTGCGCCCTTGTTATTTCTTACATGTGGTGGTTGATTGAACTTGTAACAAGATTGCACACTCTTGGTCTGCTCTAAACCGTGCTACCCATTACTGGATACACATGACTAACAAAAACCATTCTGTTTGATTCCAACCTCTTTTTGGATGCTGCCGAGAAAATAGCCTTTCCTAACTTTTCAGACAATCATAAATAACATTTCTCTTGTACGCAGAGTCTCAGAGTTGAGTGGATTCTTATGACTCTTGCTGACACCCCCTCAACGCCACCACTTTGGCTTTCTTGCATTTAACAGGTGGACCCTGACTTTGTCCTCGGCTTTCTTGACCCCCCTCAATTTACTCCCTCCCTCCGCATGAATCTATGGTACTGCTGCTGTTATGGGTCTCATGTCTACCTTCCTTTCCTAGCAGCTTTGAAGCCCATGCTGATCATCTCTTGCTTATTCCTGTGTGCTTTCTTCATCTTCCCGTACTGTGTCCTCAGACAAAATACTATTCCTCTGTCCTTCTCTGCCAAGGATGCACAGTGGGGTGCATCTATAGGGTCTCCCAACAGTAAAGAAAAGATTTTCTGGACACCCCAGCAGAAAATGGGCCAAGTCTTGAATAGCCATTTTCAAAGGAGAATATCCAAATGGCCAATAAACATTTGAAAATGTGCTCAGCTTTCTTGGCCTCCCGGAAAATAGAAATTAAAGTCACAATTTACTATCAGCACATGTTCACGACAGTAGCCAAGGATGAACAAGATCAAGTTTTGGTCTGAATGCTCATGCACTGCAAGTGGCAATATAATTTGGACAATCACTTTGGAATGCTATTTGACGGTATCTACTAAAAATAAATCCATGCAGCTCCCTACAGTAATGAGTGGTTAAACCCATCCGAAAATATATTCTAGAATGTTCATTGCAGTGCCATTCATAATGGCCTTAAACTGGAACCACCCGTCAACCAGAATAGAAAAATAAACCGTGTTATATTTTCACAATGGAATACTACACAGGAATGGGAATGATTATGTACAACCTCATGTAACTACATGAATGAACCTCACAAAATGTTGAACAACAGAGACAGAAAAAAGAGTAGATGCTATGCAACAACATTTAGATAAAGTACTAAAAGGCAAAGCAAATCTACACTGACAGAAGTGATACTACTTCCCCTCGGTGATGGCAAGAGAGCACGTGGGATATTTCTTGATTTGAGTGATGGTTACACAAGCGTGCTCCTTTTGTAAAAAATACGTGGAGCTGTATAGTATGACCAGTGAATGCACTTTCCTATGTTTATGTCATGTGCTATCAGGGGTCAGATCATCTAGAAGCAGGTTCAGAAATGAGATTTGTAAGTTTTTTAGGGTGGGTGCTCTCAGGGCCATAGTTGTGAAGGTCAAGGCATGATGGAGCAGAGAGAATGGGTGTCTGGGAAGCAGTTGAAACCAAGGTGTCGGCCAGTCCCACAGGGAGCTCTGGAGTTAGGCTGCCCTTTAGACACATCCCGGATTGGAGCGATGGTGTCAGGCACTTATATACCCAAACTGACCACATGTTCTCTTTTGAGAAGTGTCTCCTCAAAACTTTGCATATGTTTTGTTAAGCAGATCGGTCCTTTGTTTAAAGACATGGACTGCTCCCAGGGAAGGCAGCATGACCTTGAATGAGGCAGATTTCTTTCTCCCTCTCTCTCTTACCTTTAATTAATTAAATAATTGATTATTTTGGTGAGAGCATTTAAATCCTACCCTTGCAGCAAAGCTGTATACTAGATCCGTAGATCTTATTCATCTTACAACTAAAAGTGGCTACACTTTTATCAACCTCTTCCTATCTCTCCTACTCCAGTCCCTGGCAAACACTTTCCTATTTTCTGTTTCTAGGAGTTCCACTTTTCTTTTCTTTTCTTTTTTAGCTTCTACACAAGGGGGATACTAAGTAGTATCCGTCTCTGATTGGCTTACTCGTTTAGCCTAATGCCTGCCAGTTTCATCTATCCTGTGGCAAGTGGCAGAATTTCTTTTTTAAAGGCTGGATGGTTTGCCATTTTAGGTATATACCACAGTTCCTCGATTCATTCATTTGCTGACAGACACCTGGCTGTTTGCACACTTTGGCTACTGTGAATGACGTCAGGCAGCTCTCTGTAGCAGAGGGCTTATGCTGGGAGGGGCTCAGCTGAGAGCTATGGGCCACCAGGTCTCCCAGCAGCCACCACATACAGTGCTTGAATTAAAAGTTAAGAAAGTAATATTCTGTCTCAAGCAAGAAAAGAAAGAACAAATGAACAAAATGAGACGGACAATATGAAATGACTTTATCAACCCCCAGTAATATGTTTCCTGACCCTTAGCTCATTAACTACTTACCCTGAGCCAGATGTTGATATTTGCTTATTCACTGACTATTTAGGCCCACGAAGAATTTCCTGCGACTTGCCTAGATTTTCAGCCCAGGAAGAGGGAATGTGCTTATTAATAGCCCGTTGTGGAATCTCCCATTTGTAAAGCACAGTGCAGGGGCCAGGAGCGCCCTATCTGCTCCAACAGGGCCTGGGCTGAGCTGATCAGTTATTTGTTAGAGTTTTGCGGCTGCCGTTTTCTGAAAAGTGCAGATGACTTTGAGGTTAGCGAACGCTCTGCAGTAAACACTGGGCTCCCTGTAGTGGCAAGAGGCACGTTTGAAATTGCATTCTGCTGCCCGATCCCTCCCCTATCCCCCACCCCCACACACAGCACTGCTGGGCTGAGTGGCTTCTTTGTGTGGGAGCCCATAGTCACCCAGTCAGCGCTCCACACTTTCATCCACTCCCTTCTCTCCTGGGGATGGGCCGCGCTGGGGACAAAGCAGGCTGCTGGTGGGCTTTCACTCCAAGAGTTCCTCTGCGATGTGGAGAGGGTCATCCCAGGGCTGCGGAAGGTAGCGTCTCTCTCTTTCAAGTTTCATCACATCGCTCCTGCTTTCTAACAATGGGGCTGGAACAGCAGCAGAAGCGGCAGAACTGGGAGCTTGGCCAAGCTGGGAAGGAAGGGAAGTCCACCTCTAGCATCCTCTCGGACAGCCTTTTCTATGGAGTCTCCACTTTCCTGTCTGTTCTCTAAGTCCCCATTTCACACTTGAGCTGTCCAGTGCCTTTGTGGCTCTGCCAATGGCTTTTCTGGAGTAAGTTCACTTATTGGTGAGGTGCTAGAGCTCACAGGAACTTCAAGTTCCTGGGCTTCCCATGTCTCTACTGGCCTATTAGATACTACACTATAAAGGGATAGAGCCCTTGATGTGCAGGTGAGGGGGACAGAAGAGATAAATCAAAGCACTTAAATACTTACACTGAGTGGCCAGATTATTATGATCTCTGAATATATCCATATATCTATATATAGAGAGAATTCTGAGGCAGGAAACTTCACTAGAGCAGATGGAAAAGTGTCCTTTCTTCTCCAATGTTAAATACTTACACTGAGGCCAGATTATTATGATTATATATATGTATATATATATACATATATATATACACACACACACATATACATACATACATACATATAGGCCTGGTGCATGAATTTGTGAATGGGTGGGGTCTGCCAGCCTGGTCAGGGAAAGGGTACATGGGTGGTTGGCTGGCCTGCCTGCTGGTTGAACTTCTGGTTGAGGGGACAGTTTGCATATTAGCTTTTTATTATATAGGATATACAATGAGTGGTCAGATTATTATGCATTCAGAGATCATAATAATCTGGCCACTCAGTGTGTATGCATAGCCTATGGTTATGGGCAATAGGTAGTGAAGACCTGAAAGGAGGGGGGAGGTAGGGAATAGATAGAAGAAGGGAAGCGGGGAGGGGATTGGGAGATATCTGTAAAACTATCAACGATAAAAATTTTTAAAAAGTAAGACTAAAGGGATGGAGCAATCTAGTTTGTTAAAGTGGATTGCAAAGGGTTTCCAGAGTTGCAGAGTTCATGCTTTAACCCACTTTCCAGCATCTGACAGCTGTGTTTTATGCTCTCACACTGTCCGTGGACTTGGCAGCAGGCACTCTACAAAAGGCCGTCACCGTGGATATATATGGTTTTGCGTTCGAGAATAGCTCTTCTCTTTGGGAAAATGCTGCTTTAGATTATTGGGACTGTTGATTCATAGTGTTTCTATGTCTTCAGCACAGGAAGGGCACATGACCCAAGGTGAACCAATGGTAGGACTCATTGCTTGTTCACAAAGATCAGTTCAGGGATGGTCATGTGACATAGGCCAGACTACTTGGAATTCTGGGCAGGAAAGTTCACTAGAGCAGATGGAAGAGTGTCCTTTCCTCTCCAATTATTAAGCTGTAAGAAGTTGAGCCTGAATCTTCCAGCAGCTGTGTTCCTTCCCTGGTACGTAAGCTTATGTGGAGGAAGCTCAGGCAAGAGAAGGAGAACACAGAGAAAATTCATCCTGATTTCCTAACTCCGGGATAAGCAGACATCCCAGTTTGCCTAAGGCCGTCTCAGATTATACCTGCTGCCTCAGCTTTATCCTTTACAGCTCCCCTTTCCGTCTCAGAAGTGTTCCAGGCGGATGATAAATTGTATAGTTACTGTTCCTGTGGTATGTAGTCCAATAGAACAACAACGTCTTCTTTCCCCCCTAAAGTTAGTTCAAGCTGGTTTTGTCACTTGCAACCAAAAAATCACTCTGAATTCTCCAACACTCTCTTCTAAATTAATATGAAATCTTTCCACAGTACAACTCCTAAATGTGATTACTTCCACTTGCTTGAACTCTCTGGCAGAAACCTGATTCTATTTCTGGTTCTTGGTTTCCACTTGCCCCCAAGGTGGAATTGACACCTTGGGCTGTTCCAGGATTACCCAGCCGCCTTGTCCTGATCTAGTCCCCTTACTCCACATTTCACCAAAGGTCAGCATAGCTGGCAGAGTTCATCAGCAGGCGCTGGGACCAAGTTTAGAGAAGAAAGGAGTCAGGGTAGACCTGAGGGTTAATGAACTTCAACTCTTTATTTTGTAGATTTTTTTTCTATCCTTGCATCATTCTGCTCAAAATTAAAAGTCCTGGGAGAGAGTTTTGATTTAACTTGTGTTTGGTAATGATTTAACTCCCATTCTTTCACTAGGAGAGACTAGGGCACCATGATACATATAACTGTACAAAATTAGAGATACATGTTGTGGAATGGCTGGTGCTGATAATTATTCATTTCATTTTTTGTGCATTTCATGTTTGACAGGAGTACTACCCAAGTTATGATATTAAAATAGTGCCCTAATACTATCTTTAAGTCACATGTTTGAAGGTAAATCATTTTGTCACAGAGTTATGTGCTGGGGATTATGGAGAATACCAAGGAGAATCAACTAGGGTCTTCAATGTTAAGACAAAACAACTGTATACTAGTACATAGAGTTAATATGAAACAGACCATTATAAGAGCATACAGAGAATCTGGCTATGACTTAATTTAGCTAGGGATGATTCACAACATGTCTCCTCGCTGATGCAGAGTAGAAGGATGTTCTGAACAACAGTATGTACTCCTGACAAAACGTCTTGTGCTCTCTTTCTGGCTTTAGTTTTGATTCTAATGCATGTCTTGCCTGTGTGGATTTGGCTCCTTCCCTATCAAATCCTACAAGAGCAATGTGTCTTTCTGTTGCCTAGGTGCTGATCTCGGGCTCTATTTTCTGTGGTCATCCTCTGTGGACTCGCCAGCAGATACAGCGTCTCCACGTGAATTATCCCCGTTCTGTCAGTTACACAGTTTCACACCCACACTCATGTTTATATTTGCCCATCTCTCCCAGCCAGCATTCCAGAGATAGAGGCCAACCTTCAGTAACTGCTGGACAAGTCTGCTCAGAGCTGATAAGGAGAAATAACAGATTTTAAGTCAAAATAGGGAAGGAAAGAGAGAGGGAAAATCAGTTGGTGGTTAAGGGAACAAAAGGCAAGGAAGATCAAAGGGAAATAACCTTGCACTTTAACTCCCAATCACAATGTTTTTTGTTTCTTTTTAGAGAGAGAGGAAGGGAGGGGGGAAAGGGAGAGAGAGA
>PVJN01027810.1:0-10959 GCA_004026805.1 Lasiurus borealis
AAAAAAAAAAAAAAAGCTTTTATGGCTTGCCTTTTTACTTTATAGAGAGCTAATGGCTCCAAGCTAACCATAAATAATTTCTAAGAAATTCATCGTAGTCCCATTCATAGCTTTATTTAGCAGAAGAGAGCACAAAAATCCTCCGAAATCTCATTTGTTTCACGGCTCCAGTAATGACCACTTAACCAGGCAGCATATGGCATCGTCTCGTCTCCAGGGCCTTCAGAAGCTAAGAAGCTACAGGCACAGAGTCAACTGACCAATCCTCACACGCAGCCACTCAGGGGATTCCGACTAGAAACACAATGAATAGCAAGGACTTGACCTTCACTCAAGTCTTGAGGGTTGCTGAGCTGGGGCTTTGTCTCCTCCCTCAACAGCCCCTCTTTAGAACCTTGGACTAAGGATGGCTGTATTCCCAGCACTCACCACGGTTCCTGACATCTGAGGCTCTTCAGTTTCTGTGTGTTCCAGCCCCGCCATCCTCTGACTCAGTCACATTATCCTCTGCTTTGTCCCTGCCCCTGGAACAGCACTGACACAGAGCAGAATGGCCTTTTCAGCTAGTGATTCTGTTTTTCCTTTTGGGGGCATGCCTCAACCGTTTTATTACGTGGCCTATTCTTTTTTTTTAAATGTGTTCTTATTGATTTTTAGAGAGAGGGAGAGACATATAGAAACATCATTGAGAGAGAAACATTGATCCCTGCCTTCTGCACACCCCCTACTGGGGATCACACTGACAACCCCAGGATGTACCCTGACCGGGAATCAACAGGTGACCTCGTGGTGCATGGGATGATACTCAATCCACTGAGCAACACTGGCCAGACATGGCTTATTCTTGAGTCTCCATTGTCTCTCATTTGTCCTGCCACATAACAAAAAGATGTCATGGGAAGAGGGGTATAGGGACACACACAAGAATCATCCTTGAGTGTAGAGTGGGGTGAAGGAAAGCAATAAGATTCTGTTGACAGGCAGAAGAGGATCATGAAAACTGTAACAGGAAGGGATCATAAAAACAGCTCTAAACCAAAGATTGACTCTATTACTCCTGTAAAACTATATTTCCTGTGTTGGCCAGTTGCTTAGTGGTTAGAGTGTTGGCCTGTGCACCGAAGGGTTGCAGGTTCAATTCCCAGTCATGAGCATGTACGTGGGTTACAGGTTTGAACCCTGGCCCTGGTCAGGGCATTTGCAGGAAGCAACCAATTGATGTGTCTCTCTCACATCAATGTTTATCTCCTAGTTACCTTTCTTTTGCCAAGGTCAACCACAATCCTACTTCAGTTGCCAAGGTTGGGTTTTGTCTGGTCTTTGAACTTCAAATACTTATGAATACTTACGTTTCTCTCTCTCTCTCTCCTCTCTGTCTCCCTCCCTTCCTTCTACTCTCTCTAAAAATCAATGGAAAAAATATCTTCAGGGGAGTATTAATAAGAAACAACTATATTTCCTGAACTTGTATCGTGAACAAAGCCCTGTGTCAAAGACAGCCCCATGAGGCATGGAAAGAGCTGTCACTTCTTGGCCAAGGACCCACTGCACTCCTCATTGTCACTTTCCTCAGAGAAGCCTAACCCCAGATTTGAGAATAATAACAACAATGCTAACTAAGAGAACCACATGGAAAAGACAGAACTGAGGACAGAGAGACAGAGCCAAGGAAGAAAGTCAAAGGTAAGAATTGCAAGCAATATACCTCAAACCCTTGGTGGGAAGCCAATTTGCTCCATTTTACCCATTCTGCACAAAAGTCACTTAAAGACCTTTGTGGTGTTTTTAAACAAAACAAGAAAGCCTACTACATGGGAGAACATATTTGCCAATATTATATCCGATAAGGGCCTAATCTCCAAAATTTATAGGGAACTCAACATCTTAGTAAAAGAAAGATAAACAATCCAATCAGGAAATGGCAGCCAAAACTAGTTTGGTTCAGTGGATAGAGCGTCAGCCTGCAGACTGAAAGGTTTCAGGTTTGATTCCAAACAAGGACAGGTACTTTGGTTGTGGCCACATCCCCTGCAGGAGGCAGCTGATTGATGTTTCTCTCTCATCATTGTTGCCTCCTGCTGGCCAAACACCTGAACAGCTGAAGGCAGTTCCTCCAAAACTGACAATGCCTCTGTATACTAAACCTTAGCTTTTGATATGTACATCTGCTTTGCTTTAGGGAAATTTGTGCTAATAAAGACAAAGGGGTCCAGAGACTCGAAGAACTTGGCTACTGAAGCTAAGCCTTCCTCTGGCTCCCCCGTGGATTACAAATTCATATTATAATTTTAGTCTCTTTATTAATTTATATGCAGCCCTTTTCCAGATTCCTGAACCCTTCCAGATGCTGGATATCACCCTGGCTAAAGGGAGGGTGGGGCACAGTAAGAGATCAACCAAAGGACTTGTATGCATGCATATAAGCATAACCAATGGACACAGACACCAGGAGGTGAGGGCATGAGCTGGGGGGTGGAGGTGGCCATTGCGGGAAAAAGAACACATATGTAATACTTTAACAATAAAGAATTTTTTAAAAAAAATCTCCTCCTCTATGCCTCTCTGCTGCCTCAACACTAAGTGAGAAGCTCCTTGCAGATGTTGGGTCATTCCTTTAAGCCATCAAAGAATTCTTGGACTTCTTAGTACCTGATAGATAACAGCCATTCTGAGCAGTGACAGGCATACCAGTGACCAAGCACAGTTTCTCTGTCTTCAATGAGTTTAACCTCTCAATAAGGTACCAACAGCTCACTTTAGTTACAACTGGGGCATCTTAGGATAGAAAAATGCAATGAGTGAATCGCCACTTACATATCATCATGCAAATTCTAGTTGCAAGAAAACATCTACAATTTTGAAGGCTGTCTTCTCAGAGAACTGGTTTCTCTGTGTGTGTATACAGGTTACCTTTTAGGAGTATACTCCTGTAAACAGCATGGAGAGTGACAGCACAGTGGAAATCCCTAGTGGGATATATTCTTGTGTCTTTCATGGACTATGTAAGGATTTTGGTTAAAAGATGGCTTTCAAGAATATTGCTGAAATGAGATACAACTGTTCTCCATAAACCACCATTATACATTCATCCGTTCTTCAGTTTAATTTACATTTACTTGGCACCTACTATTTACAATTCACTGAGATGTGAGGAAAATCTAACCCATACCTTCTAGAACAGTGGTTCTCAACCTGTGGGTCGCGACCCCTTTAGGGGTCAAATGACCCTTTCACAGGGGTCGCCTAAGACCATCAGAAAATGCAGATATTTACATCACGATGCATAACAGTAGCAAAATTTCATGGTTGGGGGTCACCACCACATGAGGAACTGTATGCAAGGGTCGTGGCCTTAGGAAGGTTGAGAACCACTGTTCTAGAGCCACACAATCTAGTGATAGGAAGACCAAGCCCAGAAGCACTTTGGATAGAAAGGGAGCCAGGCTCTTATAAGATCAGGGTGTCTGTACTTTAAAACAATCCCTGTGGTGAATAAAGGCCATGGGTTCTACATGGCACATGGCTACAGGTGTCTTTCAGTAGCCTCACTCAAATAACATCATAAACGTAAGGGAGGCTGTGCAGCAGGGAAAAGGAAACATCCAATGTACCAAGTCCTTTCTTGGAAGAGCTAACAGTTTCCAGATCTTTATTTTTTTTTTTAATCTGACTTTTGCACAACATCACAGCATGCTGTATAGTCTTACGTGAAGTAGTTAACTGTGCAGAGGAAAAGTTGAGTATTCTTTGGAAAAGATTGTTCATTTCTACCTGCTAATGCACAATCTAAATGCCAGTTTACATGCACAATCATTTACCACACGTATTAACACTTAACTCGAAAATTATCACTAAGAGGCACTGCCAGTGCCAGCATTTGAGCACAGGGCTTTGGTGCAAACGCTAAAGCATTTCTACAGATAATGAAGCACTCAACAAAGCGCCCTTTGTTAGACAATAAAAATAAATGATTTCAAAAGCAATCACCTGGTGAGGAACAAATACATTTTAGAGTAAAGCTGTTGGAGACGTGGGGGTAAGCTCATATTTCACTACAATGGGTTTACTTTATCTTTGTTTGCTTGTTTGTTTGTTTTTCTCTTAATACAGCCCACTGAGAATTCCCCACCTAGAGCTTCTGATCATTTTCTATTAATAATAAAAATTGCCACTGATGTTCATGAAACCCTTCCTTGTGCCAGGACTGTGCTGAGCAGTTTGCAATCCTCATCTTACAGACTCTTTGTGTCTCTTTAGGAGGCATGCTCTATTAGGATGTCCTCTCTACAGAAAGAATCTGGACAAAGCAAGCACAAAACTGGACCTTTTTAGAGACTTAGTCATTTTCAAGTGTTTTTACATAGTTGGTCTGATTCGATTCATGTGGCCTGGTTACAACTCTGAGACTAAGGAACTAGTATGCTCTCTCTATTTTTACACATAGGGATGCCATGACCTACAGAAATAAAGTGACTTGTCCAAGGTGCCATGTTTGCCAAGTGGTTATAATAGGCTGCAAAATATTGCCACAGTGTTTCCCGATCTGGTAACCACTCCCCTTCGCAATGTGATATCCCAGTGCTTCCCATCAAGAGATAGAATCTCTTCCCACTTGAATCTGCACTGGCCTTGGGACGTGCTTGAACCAATCAAATGTGTCAGAAGCAGCAATGTGCCGTTCTGAGGTTCAAGAGGTCTTGTACTCTTCCATGTTCTCTCTCTTAGAGCCCTATCTCTTCCAAGAGAATAAACCCAGGCAGCGTGGTGGGTTATGAGAGACATGGCCCCATCACCTGCATCATCCCAGGTGACAGCCTGCTGAAAGCAGATGCACAGCTGCCTAGCTAACCATCAGCATACCTATGGAGGTGTGCATGTCCCCAGATAAGAAAAGTCCAGATTGAAGAACCACACAATTATGAGAGAAAAAAGAATGGTTGTTATTTTAACTACTAAATCTCTGGGTGGTTTGTTATGCAGCAAGAGCTGACTGATAGAGTGACACTGCTGAAAACAGACTTCAAACAGTTTCAACTGGTATGATTTTTATTTGTTACAGGAAAACTAGATTACTTTATAATTCAAAAATAAGTGTTAGGGTCCTGGCCAGGTAGCTCAGTTGGTTAGAACACCATCCCAATATGCCAAGGTTGCAGGTTCAATCCCCAGTCAGGGCACATACAAGAAGCAACCAATGAATGCATAAATAAGTAGAACAACAAATTGATATCCCCCTTCCTCTCTCTCTCTCTAAAATCAATAAATAATAAAATAAAAATAAATAAATGTTGAAGGTGGTTGGGTTAAAATAATTCCAAAAACAAAAACATGAAATTATTTTATTTAAACAATGAGTAGTGGTTAATTATTCACGAGTGTGTGTGTGTGTGTGTGTGTGTGTGTGTGTGTGTGTGTTTCATTACCAGATCCTACCTACCATTCTACCAAGGAGTGATGTCCCTCTAGGATTTACTATCACTATTGTCTTACTTCTCCAATTTATCAACCCTTCTTCCTGCAGTGAATGTCTTCACCCACTGTGACCACCTGCTCAATCTGAGCTCTGAAAGTAAAATAAGCATGAGAATCTTTTAATAGCATTTACATACATAACATTACATTTTTAATCAACACCGCACTAGTCCAATATTCTCCAAACCTTATTCATTTATGTATTACTTTCATAATTTTTGCTAATCTGCAAACTGCCTAGATGGTTATTTACTGAATGTTTTTCTTTAAGTGAAATTCAAATTCACTCATATTTTCCACTTTGCCTAATCCCCAGCAATAATACCCATAAGATCACTTGTTTGATAAACTAATTATATGTTTTTGTGCATAACTGTTAAAATAAAAATGCATGCACTCATCTGCATACCACCTAAATCATCCTGCTTAGTACACTCTGAGAAACATCGCATTACCCATATTTGAATAACTTCAATCGTCACCTCTGCATATCAGCTACAGGGGAAGGGCAACTTATAAGGCTTTTATAGGCCAAAGGAAATGCTGATGGATTGACAATTCTATTGGTCACTTACATGAGCAACACCCTGCCATCTAAAGAACCAATCATGAACACCAATTCTAGCCCTACGCAGAACAGGCAGACACTATTTCACTGGTCCCAGCTGTGTTCTTCACTTTTTTTGGCACTCGTGATCTGAATAAGCAACTTGGGGTAGGGCATGATAAATATCACCAATCCTCAGATGACTTGCAGGCCTTGAAACTGGTCATTCTCATCCACGTGGACTAGAAGACGGATGTTCAAAGCTGTTAGACTATTCCCAAGGTCCCACACTATTTTTGATCTTCAACATAAGCCTGTAAGTAGAAGCATTTAGAGCCATCGGTCCCTGTGTCATTTACAAAATCAAGACAAAAACATGGCCCCTTTGGGACAATAAAGTTTACCTGTGATCACAATAGTTGCAAACTAGCGAGATCCAGGCTCTGGACCACACAGCCTGGCTCCAAAGCATGAACTTTTGGCTATTGTTCCTTCCATGTACTGAAGGATCAGCTCATGGAAAGTGGGTGTCCATGTTCTGAGGTAGACCAGAGGGCAGAAACAGAACCAAAGTTAGGAAGTGTCTTTAAGATCTTAAAAAAAAAGTTAGGAAGTGTCTTTAAGATCTTAAAAAAGAGCTTTGTGAGTATCAATCAACAAATGGTCATTGGACACCAGGCATGTGCCGACACCTTCTCGGGTACTAAATGTTTATATTCAGAACTGACTTGCAGGTCCTGTGATATAATCCTGTCAAGTGCACTGCTTTTTATTCCTTACTCTGCTCTTCCATTCTCCCTCCAATGACCTTGTTACCTATATCAGGAACATCTGATCTTGAGGAGGATCTTCTTGTGATAGAAAGCGAAAATGCAAGATGCGATTTAGTGCCTTGGTTGGAAGAGATTTTTTTGTAATGAAATGTTCCAGGAGTCCTTCTGGGAAATGACCAGTTTGCAAGTTGAAGAAAAGGCATAAAACTCCATGAACACAGGGCCCTGGTGTGAAAACAACTGGCTTATCAAAATAAAAACAAAATCTCACTTTGATATATTCCTTTAAAAAAATAAAAGCACTTTCTTTGACATGTGTACAACTTCCATTTTTTATGCAATTTGAAACTTATAAATTGTTTATTTCTAGAATTTTTCACTTAATACTTACAGGCTTATGTTGAGGACCACGGTTGACCATGGGTAACTAAAACTGTAGAAATAAAAATCACACATGGGCGGTGACTACTATAGTTACCATTTTGTTTTCTTTTATTTTCTGTTTTTGTCATAAAAACACTTAAGATCTATTAGCATACCATACAGTATTATTAACTGTGATCACCTTGTATAACTGATATTTTGTACCCTTTGATCAACATCTCCCCATTTCTCGCTAGCAACCACTATTCTACTCTCTGTTTCTATGAATTTGACTATTTTACATTCCACATGTAAGATCTTGCAGTATTTGTCTGTGTCTGGCTTATTTCACTTAGCATAATGTCCTCTAGGTTCAATTATGTTTTCACAATGATAGGATTTCCTTCTCTCTTTTTTATTTTTTAATACTTTGTTTTTGGCCTCAGACTAGAAGGGAGAGGAAGAGGGAGAGAGAAACATCAATGATGAGAGAGAATCATTGACCAGCTGCCTCCTGTACACCACCCACTGGGGACTGAACATGCAATCTACACATATGCTCTGATGGGGAATAGAACCATGACTTCCTGGTTCATAGGTCTACTCTCAACCACTGAACCACGCTGGCTGGGTAGAATTTCCTTCCTTTTTTAAGGCTGAATAATATTCCATTAGTAGAGGCCTGGTACATGAATTCATGCACCATTTGGGGTCCCTTGGCCTGGCCTGTGGGATCAGGCCAAAACCAGCTCTCTGACATCCCCAAGGGTTCCCAAATTATAAGAGGGCACAGGCCAGGCTGAGGGATCCCACTGCACGATCAGGGCCGGGGAGGGACACAGGAAGTTGGCCAGCCAAGGATGGACCACAAGAGGACTCCACAGTGTGTCTGGTCCATCACACAATCCTGATGAGCCAGACCCCAGCAGCAAGCCAACCTACCAGTTGGAGTGTCTGCCCCCTGGTGATCAATGCACATCATAGTGAGCAGTTGAGCAACTTTAGCACATCATTATCATATTATTCTTTGGTTGAACAGAAAACCAGAAGACCAGACACTTAGCATATAAGATTTTTATTATATAGGATAATACACCATATTTTCTTTATCCATTTACGTATCAACAGATTTAAGTTGTTTACATATCTTGGTTATTGTGAATAATGCTGCAATGAACATATAACTCAGTAGCAAAACACCAAAAAAATACTGACTAAAAAAGATGGGCAAATGACCTGAATAGACATTTCTCAAATGAAAACATGAATGGCCAACGGATATATGAAAATGTGCTTGACAACACTCATCATCAGGGAAATGCAAATCAAAACCCACAATCAGATATCACCTCACGCCTGTAAGAGTGACTGTCATAAGAAAGATAAATGATAACAAGTGTTGGCGAGGATGTGGAGAAAAAGGAACCCTTGTGCACTTTCAATGACGAGGTAAATTGCTGCAGCCACTATGTAAAACAGTATGGAGGTTCCTCATAAATTAAAAATAGAACTGCCTTTGATCCAGCAATCCCATGTCTGGATGGATAAGCAAAGGAAATGAAATCAGGATCCTAAAGAGGTAGCCTCAATCCCGTGCCTACCTTTGTGAATGAACGAGTAGTGAAAGAAAACCCTTATTATATGACTGACAGGCACTGTTCTAGGCACTTCAAAGCCCACCTGAAACTCTATTTAGCTTGAGAAACATAGAAGGAGGTGCTGAATCCCACTCTGGCTCAAAACAAAATACTTTCTAGGATGAAGAAGTCACTTTCCTCCAAAGAGGAATGATGAGAAAAAGGAGAGGATTCTGAGAAGAGGCAGAAAGATAAGGAAAGGGAATAAAGAAAATGAAACAGGAGTGAGAGAAGGAGGAGAGTCAGGGGAGGCTGCATACCACCCCATTCCTGAAAGGCACTGTTTTCTGAGAAGAGGATTTTGTTCGCAGTTTAACAGGTGTGAGGGCTTAATTATTATTTTAACAGTGCGTTCAAGAAAAGTACAGACACTGATCTATACAATTACTCTGCTCAAATACAGGCGTTTGCCTGTTTTCACACATATAAAATGAAATCATCAGATGTACCAAATGTTGACATTTTCCCTTATGAAATACCAGATATTTCCTGAAACTTGGGTAATTATGTCCTTCACCACCCTCCAGAAAAAAAAAAAGAAAAGAAAAAAAAAACCTTTAGCTCTTTCAATATAACTCCAAAATCATTAAAATTCTTAAGTCATATACCTGAGGAACCAAGAGGTAGATGATTTTATGTTGAAACTAAAGACTCAATCAGACTCATATTTACAAAGCAAGCCTTGGAATTCTCTCAGAGAGCCAAGACTGCACAGCCCCGGAACCCCGGACATGCTCATCTACTAAATTGCAATATTCTGAATATACACAATCAACACGTACCCCCATGCCCTCTCCCAAGGACTGACATTGGCCTTGGATTTCTCCCCTCACCAGTCTCAGAAGCAAGTTAAAGCAGCTGCCAACTTTCACTTTAAAGATTAGACACTTGGTATGAGTGATTTATTGGATGTTATTATTATTAATTTTTTTTTTAGAGAATATTGCTTTCTTTCGGGGCTTCAGAATTTTTACCTTTTTCCTCCCCTTTGCAGCAAAAGCATCATATTGATGAGGAATCGTCCCTAGGCCAGATTCTATTTGCAGATACTTAGAGGGAAAGTGGGGAAAGGAAGAAAATTTCTTAAACTTATCTTTGCTCACTCATATACCACAAGTTCAATTTGAATGTCCATGAATTTGTGGCATGGAGATACCTCTGCCGAACATGTCAATTATCAGACTGTGTGCAGATTGGAGACTTTAGCCCTGTGTGAGGCAGAGAGGGGGATGTGGGGGTGGAGAGGAGAGAGGAGGAGAGAATGAGGAGAGCAAGAGGGATAGATAAGGGAGGCACCCAAACAGAGACAGACAGACACATGGACACAGAGGCATACACCTGGCCAAATGTCTCAGAAATGCAAAAGGACACCAGGTAGTAAGCATTTGAGAAAGGAGGGTGACTTAGCCAAAGGTCTCTTTGCTGGCACCTGGCACAGGAGCCCTCACTTGGAATGTATTGGGTGTAATGGATTTAATCTTGGGTAGTATTAACTCTCCTTCACCACCCACTATGCCCCGTTCATGGCAGACTGTGGAACCAAAGGGTTTCACCTGACAGCACTACTCCTTCCACCATTTCCCAGCCTCCTCTGCCCCAGCACATCTGCTCTGCATCCCATTTCTGCATGACCCTACCACTTCCCACCAGGTCTCAGGGATGGCATTGGTTGCACCAATAAATGAGTCTTTGATGACACAGTTCCCAGCTAAGGAGGTTCCCTTGAAGAGGCATCATGCCATAACCAAAACACCCAGTGACAGGAGACCTGTGAGAACTATGAGCCCCTGGCTAGCAGCAGGGTCCCCTGCTGCAGCCAGACTTCGGTAAACCTCAGCACAGGGGGGCTACCAACTCCACTCATGACACAACCAGCCTGTAAGTCAGCTCTTAAAAATAATCAAAGCAATCATCTGTGTAATTTCCTGAACTCCTCACATCCAGAGTCTCATGCTCTCCAAGGCCTATATACTCAGCCTCACCAGCCCCACTTCACAAAGGCGAACTGTAACCTCAAAGGCATGAAGTGACTGCCCTCCAGCCTCTACCACCAAAACCCACCGTGCAGTTAGTTAGTGCCAAAGGCAGGATCCCGCTGCCGGGGCTCTCTCTACTCTACCCCCGCGCTCCTCTAGAAATGAGGGAAAACCACCAACCACCACGAGTC
>PVJN01027810.1:11059-27847 GCA_004026805.1 Lasiurus borealis
GCTCTGTGACCCGCCCCCCCCCCAGCTTCAGTGTGATGAACGGCCCTAGAGCTGCTGGGGAGAGAGCAGCCCCTCCATTTGCCCTCACAGTGGACAGCAGGCCGTGCCCCCTAGTGCTCAGCACAAACCATGACGTCAACAAGGCAGGAGAAAGGCCCGAGATCCCGCATCCAGGGATGAAGAACTGAGCTGTGAGCGTTCCTTGAACAGAAGTTATGACTCATCTAAATGGGGTCAGTGTCCTGCCTGCACGTGGACAAAGGAAGGGAAAGAGCATCCGCAGGCAGCAGGCCCTTGGCTAGGCGTTTTACCTTCTCTCTCAACCGCCTTCAGGGAGAAGCATTAGCCAGAGTCCTGCTGTGCAGAAAAGTAAACTGAGGCACAGGGAGGTGAGCTGCAAGAGTTTGCATGGCTGGCAAATGGCAGACTTTGGATCCATGCCCAGGTCTGTCTCGCTCCCAGCCGAGTGCTTTTTCCATTACCCGAGAATGTCTCGCCTTTGCATGCTGTCTGAACTCCATTTGTTGTGATTTTCAGCTGCTCGCGTGGATTGCACATGTTGAAATCCACCCAAAGCAGATCCTACATCTTTAGCAATCCATGTCAACGCTCAGCCATACTCCAACCATCATTTTAACAAGAGAACCCCTCAGCCTGAGTAATGGGGCCTTAAAAAGAAAATGAAAAAGAGAAGGCAAAAAATAATTCTACCCTCAGAGGAAGCCTATAAGATGTGGGTGGGTCTGGGCATCAGAAGTTGGCACAGATGTAGTCACAGCACCATGAGAACCCCAAAGCCGTAACTCCAATGTCTGAAGAACGCCATTCATTCACTCCATCATTATTTTTGAGTGCCTCTTTTGAGCACAGCACTGTGGGAGAGACAAAGGAGCAAAAAGCTTGGGCCCAGCCCACAGGGACTACACAGCACTCCCATTCAGAATTCTCAGATTGAGAGAGAAATGAGCAACTGTACTGAGAAACGTTTAACTTTTCAGACACACCTAGCCAGACACCACTGATGTGCTTATTCCTTTGGTCCATGGCTCCACTGGAATTTCTTCCTTGACTTCCTGGTCTTTCTCTCATACCCCTCTACTCCTATTTCCTCACCTTTCTGGTGGAATCTGCTGTGTACTGGGAAAACCAGGAACTGCAGACAATGTGTCAGCTCTGCATCTTCTAACTATATGACCTTGGACCAGTCTTGTTCACCAGGAAAAGAAATGTAACTGTCCCTGTTTCATGGGGTAGAGGACTAATTGGCATAATAATATGTGAAAGGCCTTGGAAAATAGCAAACTACCAGAAAAATGTGCACTTTACCCCCATTGCTACAGTAGATTAGACTATTATGTGAAGGGTTAATATTTTGGCCGAACAGAAAACCCTGCCAATTGGCCATTATGCCCTTTGTTTTTCCTTGGGCAGAGGCTGGCTAAGCAAAGGAGAAGAAAGCGAGACAAAGAACACTACTTGGTGAATTCTTCCCCAAAAGGACAGCATTGTAAAGTCTGCCTTGAATAAAGAGTGCAAATTATATTCAGCATGATATAAGTAATGACATATCAATTAACTGTGTCAACAAGGTCTAAAAATATGCAAATTACTGTACTTCAATTAGAAAAATCTACATCCTTGGAGAATATTGTAAATCAGGAAATTTGGGAGACATTAAGAGTAATCAGTGAGGGAAAGCATGCACTTTTTGCTGTATCCTATTTTTATACATACATAATGAAATAATTATAGCTACACTGTATTTATGCCTCTGCAAAAATATTAAAATCTTAAGATCTTTACAATGATAAGTTAAATCTGTATTATGTTTTCAGACAACATTAATTATAAGAAAAAGAAATCTATTATCATTCAATATAAGTAAGTTGAAACTAATTTGGACATGTAAATTAGAAATGTTGTGTGGTGCTTTTATTGTGGTTTCTTTTTTTTCTCTCAGAACGAGAACACTGAAAAAGAGAAAGCAAGAAGAGGTATGGAGATCAATTACTGAGTTTACAGATACGAAAGCCTTAGCATGTTGAAGGTATAATGCAAATGTGAGAGTGTTCAATAAATAACATTTCTAAAAAATATCAAGCTGTTTGGTGTGTTGCTGTGTTTTGTTTTGTTTTTCATTTGGGGGAGTCTTTCCTGGCTTTCTTTGTTGAAAATGCATTCATGTACCTGTTTGGAATGTACTTGCCTTTACTTGAGTTGAGGCAAGGTTGGGGATGTATGGGGGATGCCAGTTCTCAGTGGCTGAGATGTTCCCCACAGTAGCAGAGGGGGAATTTAAATGTAACCTGCATCCATTTCAGAGACGCCAGAGGAATGCAAGGGAGAGGACCTCAGGCCTCAGACCAGTGCCGCTCAGCTCAGCCCCGGCTTGCTGGGAAGTCCATCCTGGCAGTGAGCCTCCTACAGTGGGACTGAGCTGGTTTATTCTTCTCACTGCAAGCTCTCTGAGGCTTCATCAAGACCTGATTCCAGAATGAGGCTTTCCTGAGAATTTTCTGCACCCTGTCTGCTGGCCACATGTGGATATACCATTCATGCTTTCAATATCCTCCTTTATGAAACCTATCACTCCATGTATGAGCTTCATAAAGCCCAAGGCATTTTGATCCTAGTGTGCCCACCGAGGCTGAATCTCCATGAGGACAGGCCCGTGCCTTTCTCTGTCCTGCCCCAGGGAGGCACAGTGCCTCCTATAAGACAGAGACACAATCAAGAGTCCTCCAGTAAACCAAAGGGAGGAAGAAGAAAGACCATAGACTAGGCAGAGCTCTACTATGAAGAACGTAAACTTGGTGCTAAGTATGAAAACTTAAAGAGCCAGCACTGATTCAACTCCTTCTTTGTTAATACAAATGAATGACTAGAATTAAGGTGGAGTCCACCTTCATGTCTCTTAACATTGCCTTTCTATACCCCATCCCCACTGGCCCCCCGACTCCCATGAGATTTCTACCCCCCTTAACCTCTCCATACTGCTCTTACCCAAGTCTGCTTCTCTAGAAAACATCTGATAAAAATGCTTACAGTGCCCAGCCAGTGTGGCTCAGTGGTTGAGCATCAACCTGCCCAGGTTGCAGGCTCGATCCCCAGTAAGGGGTGTGTAGGAGGCAGCTGATCAATGATTCTCTCTCATCATTGATGTTTCTATCTTTCTCTCTCCCTTCCTTCCTCTTTCTGAATCCATAAAAATATATATTTTTAAATGCTTACAGTAAGTGACAAGGCTTACTACCACACTCCTAGAAGTTTTGAAGTTTTGTCTTTGAACATGGAAGAATGTTATGCCAAAAGGACAAAGATTTAACAGGCATTTCCAACACCAATGGGCCAGGAATGTGTTTTAGGGAGTAAGGCACATTTTTCTTCTGCTTTAACACACACACACACACACACACACACACACACACACACCAGGAAGCTACACAGTTTGTATGTTTGAATGTCAGCTCTGATGGGTGCAGATATTTCTTAGAATGGGGCTATAAGAAATGTTCCTCAAATGATTGCTTCATTGAGCCTTGCAAATAAATTCCAGCCCACAAAACCTCTTCCAAAAATACCTCATGGAAAAAGAGGTTTACCCAATATAAATCCTGTCTTACAAAAGATAAGTAGGTATCTGATGGTCATACTACACAATAACAGATAAACAGGTGTGTGTGTGTGTAATCTGTATAGATATAAATATGAATATGTAAATATATATGTGTATATATATATATATATATTTCATCTAATCTTCTAGATGACTAGAGTACATATGTCATATGTTAGCAATTCAGAGCAGAGACTTAGGCCTAGGTTAGATAGACCTGGGTTCAAATCCCAGCTTTGCTAACTAAGGCTCCGCTTCCTCATCTACAAAATTGAAAGGACATGGGACAGTTTTGTAGATTAAATGAGATGATGCTAATAAAAAGCCTAGCATTGGGTTTTCACACAAAGTAACTAACTCTCAAATAGTTGTAGTTTTTAAGTATCTTGATCATGATAATCCTTTTTATATGTATTTTTATTGATTTCAGAGAAGAATGGAGAAGGACAGAGTTAGAAACATCAATAAGAGAGAAATATGGATCAGCTGTCTCCTGCACCCCCCCCAATGGGGATCTAGCCCACAACCTAGGCATGTGCCCTTGACTGGAATTGAACCTGTAACCCTTCAGTCCACAGGTCAATGCTCTATCCACCAAGTCAAACCAGCTAGTGCTATCATGATTATTCTTATGTTTGCCATAAGTTTTCACTGCAAAAGTGAATTGGGGAATGATGATATTTCATAGGCTGGAACTTACCCCAATTTTTGTGGGTATATATTACCTTCAACTTGAATTTGCATGGCTCAGAGTAACTCATCTGCCTTCTTTGTTTAAGGATTTAAGGAGATAAATACTTGGGCCAGATTTGCTTAATCAAATGAATTTCCAGAAAAACAAGAAAGTCAAACAGCAAGCAAAATTTAAAACAGAAATTTTAAACCGTAAATTCACACTGTTCCTTATGCAAACCATCATGAAACTGTTGTGCTTTTTTAAATCAATTATCAAATTAATACTTTTCTCCCCAGATTTCTTCATTTTGATAATATTCTGCATTATCAAATTAATCCATACTTTTCTCCCCAGATTTCTTCATTTTCTCCATTCTTTTCAAGTTTATGCTTCCATGTACATAGTTTTGTGTCTTAGATACTCTAGGATTTACAGCAAAAGTACCAGGTTCCCATGTGGGTAAGGTTCTGCTGAGGTATCATACTCATTCAGTACTAAACTGGACCTCAAACTTTAGCGCATCAGGCTCCACAAAAACCAAAACTCCAACCAACATCATATTTCCAAATTGAGAAGTCAAAACGAGATGACACCAAATATTGCTCTTTGATCCAAATGAGAGCACAGAATGTCTCTCTAAGGCATCTCACTGCCTTTCACTCTCGGTCCTCAGGAACAGGGAGAGGATGTATGCCCAGGACTTCTGATGAACAAAAGTTGACTTCCTTTTTTCTTTTTAATATCTTTATTGACTTCAGAGAGAGGAAGGGAGAGGGAGAGAGATAGAAACATCAATAATAAGAATCATTGCCAAGACCGGTTTGGCTCAGTGGATGGAGCATCCCAGGTTCAATTCCGGTCGGGGGCATGTACCTTGCTTGCGGGCACATCTCCACTGTGGGGTGTGCAGGAGGCGGCTGATCGATGTCTCTCTCTCTCTCTCATTGATGTTTCTGACTTTCTATCTCTCTCCCTTCCTCTCTGTAAAAAATCAATAAAATATATATTTTTTTAAAAAGAATCATTGATCTGCTGCCTCCTGCACACCCCCAGCGAGGTGTGCCCTGACCAAAAATCAAACTGTGACCTCCTGCTTCATAAGTCAATGCTCAACCACTGAGCCACGCTAGCCAGGCCGGAAGTTGACTTTCTTGAATGTCACAGTCCACATCCACCGGTTGTGTAGGCTGGAGATCAGATTGACACAAGGATAAATTCTACCACGCTGACTTAGTCATGAGTCTGGGTAAAAATAAAGGGAGAGCGAGGGAGGAAAACCAGTCACCCCTCAACCCCTCCCAGAGCAAAAAGGAAATGTGAGAAAGGGAAAGAAGAGGCAGATGTCGTAAATAGAGCCCACCTTTTATTGCAGAGCTCCTGCTCGGAATCCAAAGGCTTGGCAATTATTTGCCTATTACTTATCTGTAAGCATCAACTAAAGAGATGTAGCATTTTGGAAAGGTAATTATGCCGTAACGCAGATGGTAGTAATAACAATTACCCAAGAGAAGCCTTTGCAATGTTCTTTGTGAAGCAAAGCAAAGCAGCACCGACTCAGGAAGGACCTCCAGTGGATAAGGCTGCCAGGCAGCAGCCAGACTGTCCCCTGGAAAAGTGACAGGCAGGTGCTGTCACTCTCGCTCTGGAGGGCAAGGCTAGGTGGAGGGTGAACCCGTCCTAAGGTTAAATACCACTTGACACAGAGGCAATTCCCAATAGTCCTTATTTGATGTGAACTCTACCCACCTCAAGGGCTGGAAAACAGATATTTTTCCCTGCCTCACGCATCCTCACTTTGGCCTCAGTTATCATATCCGAAACTGCCTGCCACATGCATTTCTGGGAGGAAGGACTTAGCCTACAACATGATAGTTGTTGAAACCGGGAGATCTAATTGCTTAGAAATCATTAATTGCTATAAATAGATGACTTCTGGGAGTCAATGAACTATGAGCAGGAGAGACGACAGTGTGCTTGAATGTCACGCTTGTGCTCTGGATATTTTTATGACTTGTCAGTGGTTCCGAAAAGAACTGGCCCGGCAAAAGGTGCCCAAGTCAACCTGCACTGACTGAGGTGGCTGGTTAGAAATAGATCTTTCTTGTTTTAAACCCAGACCACCCTTCTCACAAATCAGGATATGCGTTTATGATTCTAACAGAAGTTAGTATCAGCCATCCAAGAGGTGGGGGTGGGAGGGAAGGACAAAGAAGAAGCATATCCGATTTTGCTATTTTTCAGGGCCTAAAATAACAACCTGTCATGTACCTTTGGTGGGTCATTTTTATCACACTACAGGCCAAAATGAAATTTGACCTCCATTTTCCAGCCACGCGGTGATGATCAATTTAACGCACACAGAGCAAATGAAGGAGATGCCCAGAGAAAATCAGATTAGTGTGGGATTATTTGTTCCTGAGTTCCCATAAAGAGAAGGAGCATTTCTCTCCTCTGAGCCTCCACCATCTTCCTTCCAGCAGCTGTAGTTTGGTGCTCACACCTTCACCCCTTGGCCTGGGACAATTCCATCCAGTCTTTCTGAATTCCTACACCACTAGGCCCTTTTGCTCCTAAGACTTCAAAAGAAAGGGAAATCATTTTTCTGAGTCATCTCATTTAGTGATCGATCAGGGCGCTCATTTTTCAACGGAGCAGTAAATAAACACCATAAAGGTATCTTTCCAAAATCCCAGCAATGACGCAGAAAGGTGCCACTTTGCAAAGGAGAAACTGCCCTGGACCCCAATAACTCTCCCTGGCTCTGCCACTGGGATGGAAAAAGTAATCGAGCTGTCAACGGTTTCTTACAAACCTGAAGAATTAGCTAGCGTGCCCTTTTGCTGGGAGGTTGAGTTGTGTGAAGTAAGCTTACCTTCACTTGCAGCCCACCTGTAAGAAAACATTGCTAAGCAAAGGACATCCTGTCTTCAACCCACCCATCACAGAGCAACAAGTAGTCTGTGACCTTTCTGCAGCCTCCAACATCATTTTCAAAACCCGCAGGACCCAGCAAACTTCCAACTGCCCTCAAATTTCCATTGCTCCCCTCTCCCGGTTCCTCCCTCCTCCACAGACTTACCCAAGCAAAGCCACTTTCGACAGCAGCTAGCTCCAGGCATATCTAAGTGTGGAATCACATCAGCCCTGACCAGAAGGGTTGGTTGAGATTCAACACTGCCTCCTGAAATACAATTGCTCCTCAGATGTGTGTAAACTGGAATCTCGAAAACAACTGAAGTATTTGTTGGTTCTGATTCAATCATAAGTACACATGCCTGAATTACTTCATTCATTTAAAACCTCAATTGCATCCTGCCTCACCTCTATTCAAAACCATCCAATTCATTCACTTGGAAGGAATTGTAAACCCTTGGCTTACAAGGTCCCTAATCCTGTTCTGAGATCATCTCCTGCTCCCTCCCTTGCTAATCTGGGCTCCAGCTGTTGCTGTTAGCAGTTCCTCAAACATGTCAAGCACATGCCACCTTCAGGCGCCTTTGGTCTGAGACACCTTCCCTCCAGATGTCCACAGCTTACTCTTTTCACTCAAAGAATCCTTTCCTTTATTAATTAGAAGCCCCTCTAGCATCCTCTTCTTAGTTGGAGCTCTTCCCTCAAGCAGGGACTTGTGAGCTGAAAGTTTATTTGAAAGATGTTTCTAGGCAGCTGGAGTAAAGGCATGGGGCAGGGCGGGGGGCAGGGAAGCAAGGTATGAGAGAAAGGCAATGAGGGACAGCGAAGGAGCTACCGTGGGCTGTGGGCCGTGGGCCGTGGGCCATTAGAGCTCAAACTTGCCAGAGGAAAGGCTGCTCTTCCACCCAGGATGAGCCAGACAGCTCCTCAGCTTTGGAGAAAATGCTGGATGTGGGCAGTTGCCATAAGCAAAGGACTGCTTCCTCTGCTGAAGCCAGAGGTGGCTGAAGGGATATGGGATAGGGGAACAACAGCATCTGCCACCTCTTCACTTGGGTTTCTTTCCCAGCAGCTCCCATCCTCTGGTCTAGTGGATATTGACTTGTTGATTTATTTACTACTTATCCCTTTTCCCTCCCCACAAACACACACAACAAACACACACAGTCAGCTCAATGAGAACAGAGGCCGGTTCTCTGCTACATCCCCAACATCTAGACAGCACTAGGAAGCTTTTGTTGGATAAGGTTGTTTTGTTTGTTTTGTTTGTTTTTTGCTCATTTATGTAGTCAACATTGACCGAGCTATACCTGGGCTAAGTGCTAGGGTGTCGGAAGTGACAGAAACTCAATTCCACACAATCAGGTTGCCTCCTAGATGTCTGCCTTGAGCTTCCAGGATATTCAAGCAACACTTGGGAGGAAGAGACTATATCATGGATCTGGTTGTTGTTATGGTGGTTCCATGGAAGCTAACACAGTGTCAGACACATGCAATGTATGTCAAATCAAGAGATGCTTGAGTTGAGCTCCATGCCTATTGTCTTCGCCATGGAGAATATCATAGTGCAGTGATGGAAACAGCCATAGAAAGCAATAATAATATAATGTCAGGAGTACAACAGTGAGATGTATACAGAAATCTGTGAAATCTGGGAGAGGGCACAACAAGTAAATGAAGAATCTGAGAAAGTGCCACAGAGATGGGGCCATTTTGATTGGGACTTGATGAATGAGTAAGGGTTTGCCACTCAAAAGCAACAAATGCATTCCTGGCCTAGGAAACGGCCTTTTTGATGTTCATAGGGCTGTGTGACATGACACAATTCTGGAACATGAGGTACATTGTCAGGGATTGAACTCTGTAACATCGCCTTCATCATCCAGAAATAAATCCCCTTACATATTAAAAGGGGAAAACTCTGATACCCAGTGTTAGTGGAAATGTACAGGGCAGGCATTCTTTTGCCTGCTGGTGGAGTGCCAATCCGTACAACCTTTTTGGGAGGACAATTAATTGATAACTAGCAAAGTTGAAAGTATAATTCTGCCACAGTTGAGCTGTGTCACTTTGAGGTACTCATGCCCAAGAGGATTGCTCTCACAAGCATAGGGGGTGTCGTTCATAGTATTATGATAATTATAAAAAACTGAGGGAGCGAGGGAGTTTATGTCTCCACCAATAGGGGACTAGGTATCTACCAATAGGCAATGAATAAATCATGGAACTCAATTATAGGGAAGTGAGAATTAAATAATTTTTTCAAGAATTTTTCAAGATTTTGTTATGATCTGTGGTTACGGATCACCACAACGCAAAATAATCTGGCCACTCAGTGTATATCCTATATCATAAAAGGCTAATATTCAAATTGTCCTTTCAACCAGGAGTTCTACCAGCAGGCAGGCCAGCCAACCACCCATGCTTCCTCTCCCTGGCCAGAGGAGCTAAACGTTCCATTGCCAGCCCTCACCCCATTATCACAAACACTTTGGCTAGAAGGATAAAATGAAGACAATGGTGAGTGCTGTTCACAAGTAGAGTCAGCCATTTTTAAAGTCATGTGGATTATTGGGGATTCCTGTGGGTTGGACTGGGAATAAGCAACTCCAGACCCCCAAATATCCAGAGGCAAGGAAAGAGCACTCCTTCTATCCCTCCTTTCTTCTGACCTTGTGTAACCCAGAGCTTGCTTCCTCATTAACTTTTTAAACTGTGTCAGTAAACTAGAAATGTTATCCGTATGATACAGAAAAATAAAAGCCCCCATGTAAATATTATGGAAATCTCTCTTCAATGCATTTATCTGCATTCATAAACATAGATACATATTTTTAATTTAAATGGCTTACAGTGAAAGTAAAATTCTTGTTTTTCACTTGACAGTCTTGGCAATCTTTCCATGTCATTGCCTGTAGTTCTGTTTATAGCATTCTTTTTAACAAGTGCAGGGTATCCTACTTATAGCATCATTTTTAAGCATTCTGATGGACATAAAGCAGTCGGGACCCACAGGTTGAGAACCGATGCTGTAGAGCCTAAGACCTTCAGAAAACCCAGGTATTTACATTACGGTTCATTAACAGTAGCAAAATTACAGTTATGAAGTAGCAATGAAAATACTTTTATAATTGGGGGTCACCACAACATGAGGAACTGTATTAAAGGGTTGCGGCAGTGGAAAGGTCAAGAACGACTGACATAAAGGGTGTTTCTAATTTAATTGCAATTTTAAAGAATGTTGCAATTAATTGGCTTGTGAAACTCAATTTTACATAGCCAGGCACTGTTTTCTAGTGGCTTCATATAGATCTGCTTCAGGCTCCAATGTGATTTAAGCAACAATCAGGAAGGAATGAGTATGCCATGGATGCTTTTGTTATAGTTCTACTGAACCTAACACAGAGCCAGGCATATGCAAGGAACTCAAGAGATGCTCATGAGTTGAAAACATCTGTGACCTTGGTACTCCCACTCTCTCTAGACCTCTCATGGGGGAGGGTGAAAGCTGACAACAGGCATCTCATGTATAGCAGACACTTTCCTAGATATTAAATGACCCCGACAACTTGAATAAAATAGCATTGTTCCAGAAAGCTGGCAAACTGTCCAGAAAGGGAGTCAACTTTCTTCTCTCTAGTCCTTTTTGGGGACAGAGAGGATGCAATCCTCTCCTCCCAAGCAGAGTCAACCCATTCATCATTCTGCCAGACCTCTCCAAACAAGATGCTGCCAAGCTCCTCTCTCAAGTGGGTCCAGGCAAGGTCATTACCTGGCAACAGGAACCCTCCTTATCTCCCTGGCCCTATTTCAGAAAAGAGTCATCGACAGCAGGGATTCAATCTCCCATCTATAGCCCTTTCCCAGATAAACAAGCTTTAAAGAGCCCACCAGGTACACAACCTTTGAGAGACCAAGTCATCAAATCAGCAGGAGGAGCCGAGGAGGTGTCTGTTTCCTCACCAGGAAAAGCTTCTCCCTCGCAAGAGGTTGTGGTCCCAGAAAAGACTCACAAGATAGATTGGGGATCCATAACCACAGAAGCAGCTCTGAAAATGAACCATTATCAATTTAACAGAGCATGGCTTTTAAAAAACGGCCTGCGGTCCACACACAGGAAGACTTCACGGTGGGAGATAATGACTGGATCCCCAGCCAGCGGGAGCACAGAAATCCCCCGCCTGGCTTCTTTTTACTAAGAATGGACAATAGTCAAGACCCATCCTTTCACTCCAGCAATAATGAACTATTCAAAAAAAGTGAAGGAAGAAAAAAAAAAACTAAAGAGGAAGATAGACAAGGAAAAGGAAAAGAAAGGGAATATGGAACTGGGAAAAAGAAGTATTTATGAGTTTGCCTTTAAAATGCAAAAGCATTACACGTCTTTGAATATAAAAATCCATCCTTTTGCCTGAAGACTCGCAGAGGGCGAGGTAACGATGAAACCCCATCGTGAACGTCTTATGGGTAACATGGGGATCAGGGAGATAAAGCAGGCAAGTTGCTCAGAGCTGTTTGAAAGAAAAGGAATATGGCAAAGGACTGACTTAGAGTAGTTTAAATTCTGGATTACTTGCAGGCAGTGAACTTGACGCTATGCCTATGGGTGCTTTGAAGTCTTCACTGGAAAATATATCATCCCTCGTTGCTGTGAAATTAAGTTGTAAGAGTAGAGCATAACCTCTAAAAATAAATGTTTAAGGGATTTGCTTATTATAGATTTAGAACTGAAACCATCACTGAGTCAACTCCTGCAGAGACTGTCTGAAAATAAGATAAGTCAAAGATGTAGAAGACTAAATTTTAAAGGAAAACTAGACTTTCTACTGGGAAACTTTTAGAATTAGCCAAGTACTGCTCAACAAGTACTTAATGAGGTCCTACCATGAACACAGCATGACATTAGTAAATCTCACATGGGGCCAGCAAAGAGTTAAACGACTTAAAAGGCCAGTAGGAGCTCTTCTGCTAAGAGAGCATGAGCTGGCTGCAGCAGAAATGTTTGCATGTGGAGCTCTGCCACCTGCTCCTTCAATTGGTGTCAATAGGGCTGATCCCCTGGAATATAAGGCCTTTGAGGGCAAGAATCTTGTCTGTATTCATCATCACTGTGTCTCCATCCTGGTAAATAGTAGCTGCCTCACACATATTTGTTGAATAAATTAAATGATAAATGAAAGAGAGGAGGGAGGGAGGGAGGGAGGGAGGGAAGGAAAGGCAAGCTCGTAGTAAAGAAGATGAATCCTATCTTCTTCAGTGAATGGACTTCCTATGATAATTTTCCAGGACAGTGCTCCTTCCAATATCCATATACCCTCAGGATCCTGAAAGATGGAACCAGAGAAGCAAAGCTGACCGGAGAGCAGTGAATGTCAGGGTGTAAGAGTCAAACTCATCACCTTTCTTTTGTGATGCCTTAACATTTGTTTACCACCCTTCTCTGCACCTTACTGGCTGTTTTATAAGTTTGCTTACCTAATCCTGCCCATTGAAAAACAGGGCCTGACAGAGACATAGACAGGGGCCTTGCCAGTTTAGAACTGAGTATTCAGAGCAGAAAACTCCATGCAATGGACCTCATGTTTTCCTCTTAGTTTTGGATGGAGCAGGCCATGTGGACATCTAGAGGTACTGATCTGAAGCATCTTAAAGGCATCACCTGGCCCCTCATATTCCATACTAAATAATTTTCCTCCTATAGGCAGTCTCTTAGAACACAGCAAGAGCTCAATGCACACCTTTCAAGAAGGAAAACTTCCTTTTGACCAGAGCAGCTGTGGGTATCACCAGTGTAATCAGCAGCCAACAATACAAGACCAAGAGGTTACACAACACTAAGATCATTGGCTGAAAAACCAGAACTACCAACCAAAAGCAGAGACCTCAGGTGTGCAGATACATATTAAACATAACGTAGAGACATCTAGCAAATGCTATCTGTCAGGAAAATGACCATGTGAAATTAGGGAAAACTGAACCTTAATAAAGCAGACGTTCAAAACGTTCACCTTTGACCTCTCGCCGTACAATAAATTGACACACACACGTGATTCTAGACTTCCAACCTGGATACAGGATCAGTGTATGGTACGGCTTTTGCTCTAAACACAATATTTATGTAGAAAACGCTAAAAACGGAGTTGGGATATTTGGGAAATCATTCCATTGCAGGTTTAGATTAATAAAGCATCAATATGCTGTATAAAGTAACCCATGTTCAGTAAATGCAATCTATTGCTAAACATCAGAAACTTTAAGACTTAAAGGAGGTCTGGGGGCAAACCAACCTTTGGATTATTAAGACTCGACTTTAAAAAGCAAGGCCAAGTGCAGCCAAATTCTCTTGGTTAAAGGCAACATAGCTCCATTCTCTGGGCTCAGGGCAATGATGTTTCCATACCAGGGTCAAGACTTGTAGGTCAATTGCGGTAATTCACTGGGGTCCTCTAAGCCCGAGACCAGCCCCTGGTAAAGATGTGAAATTTGTGTTAGAAAGGTAGAGGGCCAAGTAGACCAGGCCATTTGGCTTCCTGAAAAAGCAGCATTAAGATACCACAGAAAGAGGTGGGAGCAAATCACAAAAGTGTGAGAAAGGGAATAAATATCTGGGCCAGAGCACTCTCACCTAATTAAGAAGTTCCTCAACTTTGTGTAACAAAGATAATGGAAACAAGCTAATAGCTAATAATAGAGGAACAGCTAAGTCAATTATGGTGTACTCACCGATAGAGTTATTATACTGCTATAAGTTTACAATCACCCAAAAACATGACGTTGGTTACGTGCAAGAAAAATCAGGAAACAAAAACACACACGCAGTAAGCTCTCAGCTCTTTTATTGGAGCCCATCTATCAGAAAAAGGGCTGAGACTTGATGAAAATGCTAACAGCGATTGCTATTAGATGGCCGGACTTTATGTAACTTTAAAATGTTTTCTTAACATTAATTGTTTTTTTCTGTCCATATTATAATTGGGTGGCAGGTAGGGCAGGGATGAATTTGAAACCCCCAGTCTCTCAGTCATTTGAATCTCAAAATCCTTTCTAGACACAGTAGGAATAATAAGCTGGTTACTTTTGCTTCTTTTTTTTTTTTTTTTTTTTTTTTTACTATTTGGATGTAGCAAGGCAATTACATGTAATTTAACATAAAATCAGTCTTTGAGTGGTACTAGACCCAGCAAAATGGAAGCTTCTATTCATTCACTCCATTAATGCCTAAAGAGAGGTTATTCAGTGAAGGTGAGAGGCAATATGTTTTTTGAACACATGCTCTTGGAACAAAAAGAACATTCCAATTGCATATCTCTTAGGTTAAACGACAAAAACCACATGCATACTTACATACGCACCTCTCCAGCACACTTCCAATACCCATACAAACACCAAAACAAGTCCGTACTGCTCATTTCACGTTCATAAAACATATTCTGAAAATTACAGGTTTGAGGTGCCAAAAATTGCAAGAACATACAACACCAATGAGCCAGATGATAGCGGAAGATTTTCCCTCTTTTTTAATGTAAAGATGCAGATCATCAACAGGCATTTGCTGAAAAGAAACTCGCTCATTTTTAAACAAGACAGAAATTAAAACTGATGCGGCTCCTGTGTGTGTTTGAATAATGATGCAACCCGGCACAAGTTTAAATCCGCTATTGCTGCTGCAATCAATTTTCTCCTAAATTTATCAAGTGTTGTTATGTCTGAATTATTGATGATTTTTGATGTATTCCCAATAAAAAAATTTTTTTCCTCAACCTCATACATTATCTTTTTTTTTGTAAAGCCAGAAAAAGAGTTCTAATTTTTCTAAAACTAGCCAGAAAAAATAAATAAATAAATAAACAAACAGAGAATAAATCAAAAACCTGAAACCAGATAAGCAAACTTGCATTATGAAATGGAATTCAGGAAGATACCACGACAGTGAGCATCTTGGTCAAATCCAAGGGAACCATTAGACAATCCTGATGATGATGTTTCTCCATTTCCATCAACTAGATAGAATTATATCCCTTTCCTTGAGCTTCAATTCATCAGAAAGAAAGAAAAGTTTGATCTGTCTTCCCTCTGCCTTCCTCCTAAGATAGAGCCAAACGTATTCATTCACATTACATTGCACAGGAGACCTTCTGGGAGCATTACCTCACCAAGGCCATGATGGCTGATATTAACGTAGACCCAAAGAGATAGTAGTCATAATGTTTGATGGCTTTCAATGAAGAACACTTGCACTCAAGGACTCACAACAAATAATTATTGACCAACTATGGCAGGCCAGTCTGAAGTAGGCAATGGGGGTCACGTATTAAATAAGATAGGTCTGATCCCTGTAGCATAGAATCTGTAATCAAACTCATTAAACTCAAAATACATATATTTACGTTGAACATTATAATAATATGGATCATTCATTAAGCACTGACTATGTGCCAGGCAAGAGTCCAAGTGTTTTACAATCATCATCATCATCAAAATAATAGTTACTATTGTTTATTAAGAGCCCGTAACAGTCAATGGGTTGAATACTGTGATACAAATGTCCTCCTCCCTTATCTGTCTTATCATCATGAGGAAACATCAGCTTATGGGGATCAATGGAATTATCCAGGATCACAGATAATAATGGCAGAAAACAGATTGGATCACAGATCTACCTTATGCCAAAGCCCATGCTCTTTACCCAACACTAGACCACCGTGATCTTTCACACTGAGCTTTGTCAAATTCCACTGGCAACGAAGCACAGACATTAAAATTAGACATGATATGCATGGGACAGGAGCCAACCAGAGGCTGGTATCATTACTGAACAGCTAGACCTCCATTCCGGCTGACCAACCTCAGGAGTTCCCCAATACAGGTGGAACCAAGCCCAAGGGTCCTCCAGATGAGTTTCATAGGGGCCTTCTTCGTTGGGCATTAGCAAAGAGAACATTCCTACTGAGTACCGTAAGGTAGTGGTTCTCAACTGGGGTGATTTTGCTCCCCGACCCCCAACTGGGGACATTTGGCAAAGTCTGGAGTCATTTTTGGTTGTCACACTGGGGAGCAGATGCTACTGGCATCTAGTGCATAGAGGCTATAGATGCCACTGAAACATCCTGTGATTCACAGTCCTTCCCAACAGAGAATGACTTGGCCCAAAGTGCCACTGATAGACGCCTTGGCCTAAAGTATTTCTATGCTGATTAGTGGATTTTTCTAAGAAAATGAGCCACAGGAATAAATTTTGTCCTCCTAACTTGCCAAGACAGGAGCATAGCCTAGATGGCAGTCTTCAAAATGAAGTGCAGAAAGAAAATAATATGTCTCCTATTCATACTTTTGCATTTTTATATTTTAACTAGTGGCCTGGTGCACAAAATTCATGCACAGGGGGGTGGTGTCCCCTCAGCCCAGCCTGCATCCTCTTCAATCTGGGACCTGTGGGATTGGGCCTAAACCAGCGTTGTACATCCTTCTGGCAATCAGAGACTGCTGGTTCCTAACCACTCACCTGCCTGCCTGCCTGATTACCCCTAACCACTCTGTCTGCCAGCCTGCTTGCCCCAAATTGCCGCCCCCCCCCCACAGGCCT